>JARCZZ010043376.1:0-20676 GCA_030323915.1 Brotogeris chrysoptera | reverse complement strand
TCAGTGTTATCAGCACTGTTCCCAGGCCAAAAGTCAAAAACACAGCACTGCACCAGCTACTAAGAAGGAGAAAAATGGCTGCTGCTGCTGAACCCAGGACAGTATCCACCCCTTATTCCATACCATTCACGTCATGTTAAGGATCCCACATTTTCAATATACCATCACTCTTATCTCATATATATACGTATAGATGCATCCACAGAGAGAGAGAGAGAGAAATTATTCCTTAGTGCATGAACTAATACCCATAAAGCTGCTGAGTCCATCCAGTCCATGATGTTGGGCTCCATCTCTTGTAACAGCCTTTCAGAGCAGGAGAGGCTGTGTGATGTAGTCAGTCTGCCAGACCTCCCCATATTTGTACTTCAGGCATCGTTCTCCGTACCAAAGAGGCTTTAACTGCTTGGCTTGCTTAATTGCAGCATGTTTCACACTCCTGAATAACCTGGGCAATAGTGTCCATTGCTAAGTCCACCACTTGATCACAATTCCATCTGTATGTTGCATCTCTGCCCTGATGGTCTGAGGTGTTGTGGGCCCACCAGGCTCAAAATAATTCACCCTCCCCTTCAGCAGTTTCTGCAGCTTGTCACTTGGGGACTCCATACAGCTGCCTTCCATTTCCGACGCTTCCAAAGCACTGGAGGGGCCCAGTGGACTAGGTGCTTGTCCATACTGTCCCACACACCCTGCCACTCATGACTGTCCAGCCTCAGGGAAAATATCTTAGTCTTCCTATATTGTCATCTAATCCTAGACAAGACCCAAACACGACTCCGCTTAACTTTTGAGATCTGACAAAATGGTCATGGGTAAAACACACTCTGAATGAATGCCAACATGGTGATCCCCATCACAATCAGCAGGCAGGTCTCAAGGGTGCTTAAAGGCCATTCAAAACCGTTCAAACTCTCAAATGATGCTGCTGTACTTGTCACTGGGGCTGGTGTAGCTGCTGTGCTTGGGGCTGGAGTAGCTGTGCTGTCTGTTGCAGTCAAGACTTTGAGTAGCTGCTGTACTTGTCACTAGGGTGTGTGGGAATGTCTCCCTCATAGGCTGACCACTCGAGGAGGGGAAAAAAGATGTGTAATTGCTATACACTTCTATTATATACCTCTCAAAGTATAGAGGTGGTGACCACACTGGGAACTCAAGCCAGATCAGTTTCATGATCAGTGTTTCTATTGTATTACAAATCATTACCATAAAGTACAATGAAACAAGAACCTTAGCCCAAGAGCCCCAGCTGATAAACACTGACACAGCAAATACCGGCTGTAAGTAAGGTATGGCATGCTGAAACTGTGAGATCAAGAGTAACAACTTTGAGAGCCAATAAATCAGCAATGTGATGAGTGACTATTAATCCAAAACAATAAATGCTTATCACAAATACGATTAGACACACTCTGGTCGGATCTGTCATTATCTCAACCCTTCGTGCCCCACGTTGGGCGCCAAAAAGAACTGTTGTGGTTTAAACCCAGCTGGTGACCCAGAACCACACAGCCATTCACTCTCTCCCTCCCCTTCCTCCCCCCACTCCCCGAGGAATGGGGAGGGGAATCAAAAGAATGTAACTCCCATGGGTTGAGATAAGAACAGTCCAGTAACTGAGGTATAACACAAACCACTGCTGCTGCCAACAATAATAATAATGATGAAGGAAATAACAAGGGAAGAGAATACAACCTCTCACCACCCGCCGACCGATACCTAGCCCAACCCAAGCAGTGATCTAACCCTTCCGGGTAACTGTCCCCAGTTTATATAGTGTGTTTGACATGCTGTGGTATGGAGTACCTCTTTGGTTAGTTTGGGTCAGGTGTCCTGTCCCTGCTTCCTCCCGGCTTCCCCTCCTCCCTGGCAGATCATGAGACTCAGAATGTCCTTGGTCAGAGTAAACATTACTGAGCAGCAACTAAAAACATCGGTGTTATTAGCGCTGTTCCCAGGGTGAAAGTCAAAACCACAGCACTGCACCAACTACTAAGGAGGAGAAAAATGACTGCTACTGCTGAACCCAGAACAGCTGTCAAGTCTTTCCAGCCATGTAAATAAAAGAAATTGCATTCCTACACTAACACTGCTGAAGTGTAGAGGTCACAAAAGAGCTGGTCAGGTTGCACATGACTTTGGGCTTGAAGGAATTTGTGTGCAGCTTGTCATGGTACCAAGTAGAACTATGTAGCATGAATTAAGTAATCTGCTTTGCTGTAGACTGAAACAAACAGGCATCTCGGGAAATTGGTTATGGTATTTCATCTGTATCAGCTGGAAGCTGCAGTATTGGGATGAGCAATTGAAGATGGAAACTCTTACCAGGCTGTAACAAAATGTGCAAGAATATGTCTGTGTTTGGTTTTGGCTTGCTTCTGTACTCTGAGGAATGGGTGACTTTATCAACCGCTTTATTTCTAATTGATATAATATGTATTATGGAGATCATATACAGCTTGACCAGTACACGTTTGTATATTGTATATAGGTTGAAGTGTTCACAATATTCTGTATTTTATGTAACCCCTCACTCCTAACTTTTTTTTTCTCAAACAGGCTTAGTTTACAAGTAAATTTTAACAGATTACTGGAGAAAAGTTAGTATCTTCTGAGTTCTTCTGAAACCTTTTATATCTTGGTAGGAACATGATGAATCCCAGAACCTGCTGTAGGAGGAGGTTTTCTGGGTACTTTAGTTACAGTCTTTACACTTTAGGACAATGTGACTTTTTTGTTCTAATAGGCATTGAAAGGAGTAGAAAATGGCTATGCTTCTCATACAGTGCCTTCAGCTTTCTTGAGTATGTAGGAGATCTGTGAGGGTCTGTAGAGTCAACTACAAGCTTGTGTGAGGCAGTAAAGGAAAGCAGAACAAGATGTCAAATTGAGTGCCTTCTGATACCTGTTTTGCATGCAGTGGGAATGGGAAAGCACAGGGAACTTCAGAAAAATTGAAAAATTATGCTTTTTCTGTCTGGTGTGGGTGTGTGGGTTTTGTTTTTTTCTCTTTTTTCATTTTTTTTGTGTTGTTTTTTTTTGTTTGATTTGGGTTTGTTTTGTTTTGTTTTGTTAAGCATACAAGATGTTGTCTTCAGTGATTTTGGTTTTAGGCTCCTTAAGGAATCTGTTGAGAGGCTGTGATTATTCCCTGTGCTTTGGTATGTGGAAATAAACACCAAGGTTGCACTTTGTCCTTTCAGTGTTTAGACATGTATTAGACAATTGTGAATAGCGTTGAACAAAAGTCAGTAGGAGCCAGGCAGAGGATCTGTCAGATCCTTATCTAGACAGAGTTTGAATTCTTTCCCATTCTTGCACATAGCTGCTGCTTTCAGGTTTGTAAGAGCAGGCAAGAGGTTCACATTACAGATGTTTTTAGGTCTTGGTGTAAACTTCTGATTGTTACCTTCCTTTACAAGTACCTGACAGTTAAAAGTACTTTGACTTTTGCTTGTCAAGGTTGTTCTGTTAGTTAAAATGGAGTTGTGTCAAAAAGCTGTCAGTATGTTTTTATTTTGCTGAATTTCTTCTCTTGTCTGTAGAAGTGGCTCAGGGATGAAAGAGTCTTCAGAGAAGTGGTTTATTAGAAGAATGATGACTCATGTCAGTGTTTAGGGTGGGACATGGCTATCAGGTTGTTCCTGTTGGTTTCTGTTCAGCTTTTTGAAACTCAGTTCAGCTGTCCTCAGAAGAAAACAATATAATGGAGCCTGATCTAAGTTGATTACTTAGTTAATTACTTTACAGTAGGTCTTGTTCTTGTACTGTAGTATTGTTGACTGGTAAACTTAGCTTGAAAGAGAGCATTTGGACAGTCTGTTAATAACATTTTTTTAAATACATTTGTATGTGGCAGCTGCAGGCAGTGAAGAAAACGCAATTGCAGTAGTTCAGAACTGATGTAGTAGCATATTCTATCTGTAAAGGATGATTAAAGTCTGTCCTTTTCCAACCGTTTGGTTTTTCTTCTGAATGGAGATTTTTCCTCTAATAAAAATACAAGCAATCTTTTTCTGGAGGATGTATCTCATTCACATAGTTTATTGCTGAATTTGTCCTGTGGTTTTGCCAAGAACTCACTCTTCAGGAAGCATAGGTCTGCCTTCTGAAGTGTTACTGACTGCTAGCTTCAAACTCATGTTATCACGCTTAAGTTAAATACCACTAAAACACTAATCCTCCACTTCACTGCCAGTGAGTCTAACAATATTCTCTGTGTGTGTGTGCATTGTCTTAACTGAGTGGACAGCCTTGATGTAAGGCGCTTAAGTTGTTTCTTTCGTTAGTGTCAGTGGTTACATGGACATCTCACACAATATTCTTAAGGTATTTTTCTTACTCCTTGTCACACCAAGTCACTGTTATTCCTGGGATATGTGAAAAAATCATAACGGTCTATTCCATCAGGCTTCCTGTTTTTCTGACCAAAAGAGCAGAAAACAGTCATAAGCAGGAAATAGTTTCTGTAAGTAAAGGTAAGGTAGCAGTCTTTGGCTTGGAAAAGATTTGGATGAGGTAACAAAGGTTGTAAAAATTGTGTCAAGGAAAGGGCAAGTAGGAATTGATTCTTCACTGTCTTTCAAGTTAAAAAGTAAGACCATTAAACAAAGGCAGTGGGAGCAAGGTTCGAGTAGAAATCATTATTTTATACAAGATGGGTGTCAGACTTGGGAAATTCCTTACTAAGGTTATGACTTTATGAATAAGAAAAAGTCTACATGGGAAAGGGTAGACTGGACTGTTACTGGGAGCAGACATCAACTGGAAATCACCAGGTGGACAAAGTATATCAAGTGCTTCAAGATGTGGAATTCTCCAAGTCACCAGACACTGGCAAGTGTGGAGTGGGAAGGATGTAGGAAGGACGGCTGTTTGCTATGTTCTCTGCCACACACTTCTACAAATCAATTTTGGAAACTGAATGCAGCAGTTGATGACCCGTGAACTGAACCATTCTGACCATTTTCATGTTTGTGTGTCTCTTCTGATATTTTACTTTAATTTGAAATTCAACCTACGTGGAAAGAGGCTTGAATCTAAGTGGAGAGAGACATCCTCTGGATGTGTGGACCAAGCTATTCATGCAACTGCTACTAGTGTCTGAGCTGACTGAATTTGTACTTGATCTGTAATGCATCCGGGATCTACTATATGTACTCTGGTCAACCTGCATATCAGCTGTATGCTTAGAGCACTTTTTTTTTTTACCTTTTTCTTTTTTGTTTGTGCATATCGTGGTCCGCTAGAGCATCCTGGATACATCAGGTGTGCTGTACATATTCCTGGGGCATAAGTCTGTATTGCCTTCTTTGATGTACATGGTGAAATTTTTTGAGTTTGAAAAGGAGGAGGTCTTTGGTTTAACTTAACTGTAGTCTGATTTAGTAGGCACAGGAGGGGTGTTACCGTTTGGGTAATAATTTGCACTGAAAGCATTACAAAAAGCAGGCTGAATATTCTGATTATTACTGTATGTTGCAGAATTAAGTGCTATCTGGTGATGGTAACTTTCTGCTGTGTCACAGAAAGAGTTCCAAAATACATGCGCCTTTGATTGAAACAGTTTTGGTTTTTTTCTTTTGCAGGAAAACTTTGAAGATGCCTATGAAAATATCCCCATGTAAGTAGAGTTTTTAAAAATTTGCATGTTTTTATTTAAACTATTTAAACAGTGACAAAATACAGCATGCACACTATTCTACAGAAGCATTTTGTATGCGTTGATGCTGTTCACATTTTCTAGAACAGTTAAGGTCCCCAGGAGTTGGGAAATGGAAGTGTAGTTAGGTTGATAGATGTGATGAAGTTTTTGTCAATAAATGTGAAAGTTGTAAAGAATTAAAAATAGAAGATTTAGTAACAGTTATGTACTGACAGCTCTAGATGATTTTGCATGGTGAAAAAACAATAGCTCAGTGATAGTGGAAAAACTGCATCACACATTCATCATGCAAGACCATCATGTCCTCATAACCTACTTCTCCTTTCATATAGATGCATCTGCATCCTCCTTATTCCTGCGTGGTCAACAGGTAGCTTGATTTTTTCAGCAGGCCAACAAAGAGAAAATTAAGTATTATACTGTAGCCTTTCCTGCAGTAGGTACCCATTAGGTATTTCTGCCTGACCTAGATATTTCTTTTAATGCCTCTCTGTCAAATTCAACTGATTGAAGCTTGCTAATATGAAGAGCATGGGGAGACATGAGTGGGCAGTTAGCATAATTGTGTATGCTGTTTCTTTTGAAAATAGAGGGGCAGTTCAGTCTGTGAATATTTGAGCAATAAGAGTGGGATATCTCAGCTGGAATATTTGCTGCTGCCAACTTGCTTTGTGTTTTGACAATTAGCTACTTTGCTAGTTATGGGAATTATATACAAATATGTGTATTATTTTATATCTGGGTAGGATTCTTCAGTTGATTACACTAAGAAAAAAGTGCCTAAAGAACCGTAAAAAGCCCTGGAACATTTTGTGGGAGTCTTCAGTCTTACCTTTCTTGAAACTCTTTAGCTGTCATTTTCAAATGACACTGGAAGTTTACCAGAGGGGAAGCCTAATCCCAATCTAGTGCCACACCGGTTTTCTTGACCTTTCCCCATCTAGAATTAATGTAGTTTCTTTTACTGATAATATAGTAGTAGAAATTTTGAAACATTACTACACTGAAACAATGTATTACTAGAGGTTCAACATTTTGGGAAGCTGTATCTGATTTTATTTTTTTTTTTAATTGTGCTGTTGATATTTGTCTTAAGATTTTCTTATGTATCAATGTTTCAATGCCTTTTATTTCACATAAGAAATGAGCATTGTTTTAGCTCTGTGATGGCATACCTGGCATTTGTTTGAGTGGGTTATTACAATTTTGTTATACCCAATTGACTTTTACTAAAATTGACCTTTTTATAGAGTTGTGTCTTCAAAGACTCTTGGTGTTCGCTTTTGAGATTGAAGCTAGTTCAGTTTCTATCAAGTCAACTTGTTGGTTTAGCGAACTTGGAAAGAATGCCTGGGAACCATATCTTCATAGTATTTCAAACATAACTCTGTAATTCTTCATGTCAAATATATAGAATAATACTGCTCTGTATGTGACTCCAGTAAATGCTAGCAAATGGTTTTGCTAATCTAACTTGGCTTTAACTGGGTTTATTCCTTGAATATTGTTGCCTAACTGTAGATACCAGGTTGTGGAGGTTAGATGTTAAAAGGGCAATGAGTTATATTAATAGGGTAAAATCCTTCCTTAAATCTCTAGTGCTGGCTGTTGTATCTGAGGGCAGGTCCAGGAGGAAATTATTCTTTGCTCAGATAGTCTAAATGGATTAGATTCTTTATCTAGGCTCTTTTGGGATCTTCTACTGGTGGTGGCTACTGTAGGTATACGCAGCAACTCCGAAACAGTTTTTGTAATGAGCCCAAAATACTTGTTTTGTAAGAATGGGGAGGGTGGATTAAATGGTGTTCCATGTGTAAATGCAGTTCTTTACTCACTGGTGCTATAGGCAAAGAAAGATTATTACAGTAGATTGGCCTGCCATTTTGCTTAAAGCTAAAGTACCATTTCACCTGGTGTTTTCTCTGCCAGAGGGTTACTAAGCTTTCATAGTACTGGCTTGGTGATGACTTTTGATAAATCCATTCTATGATTATATGTGAAAGTAAATCTGCCATTAAATGGTTGTGTTAACTCGGAACTGGTTAAGATTTGCATATTCTGTTGTAAAGGGAACTGAGTATTTGGAGACAGATGTTCTTTCTGTTCTGAAAAATCAAGCATCTGCCAAGAAGTTTTGGTGGAAAGCTACTTTTAACTAAATATTTCCCCATGTTTTCACTGGAGCTTCTGTTTGCTTTGAGTTTTGGGCAAGTTTGTTTCACAAGGTAATGTAAGGCTGTTACCTGCCAAGCAACAGGTTTGAAACCATGCGTGGATGGAATAGATTTGTATTCTTTAATTTTTCATCAGTGCTGAAGCAAAAATACCTCATCAGAATCTTACTGTGGAATAACCATGAGCTTAAGTGTTGATCTTACTGAATAAATCTCAACTTATACGACTTTTTTTCCTCTATATATTTCTGCTACCTTATTTTTTTTCACCAAATTATTCAGAATTTCTTTTTGTATAATGCAGAGATCCATGTTTTCTGGTGCCAGAGTATAATTGTGTAAATGATCTCTTCTTTGGTTTTGCAAGAAGATGATTAAAAGAAGTTTGAGTTCTCAGCAGTTTTTAACTGTCACCGTATTATGCCTGCCATGTACAGATCTTGTCACTGCTATTTTGGTTTATCTTTTTTTTCTTTTTTGTCTGAAGTTCTCAATTTGTTATGAACTTGTATGAAATTTTAATTTGGATTTTCTCCCATCTCATTTTACATGCTGTTCCTTAAAATGTCATCTGTATGTAACAGGAATAAGTTACCATCAAGTTATTATGCTTTTCCATGGTACTGCCTGGCATGTAGTCTTTTTCTTGAGGTAAAGGCAAGATGGTGTTTTCAATTACTACCCCATTATCAGAAGCTTCTACAAATGAAAAAAACCATGTAATTACAGTAAAATACAGTAATAATACTGTATTATGGTAGCTGCCTCTGTATGTCTGTAGGAGATGCTTTGTGGTTGTCTATGAACTACGAGCAGTTCATATGCAGGGGTAGTCTTCATATTACGCTATTTGTATAGAAATTTCTGATACCAGACATAGAATTATAGCATCATTGGAAAGACGGTGAGATCTCATTTAAACGTGTTTGAAAAAATTAAATGTTGAGAAGATGGAAGCTAGAATTGCATAGAAAAGCAGGCAGGTGATTTTGTTGAATAAGTGAATTCTTAGGATTTACTTTATCAGTATCAGCAGAAAGAGGCGTATTTCATTGCTGTATTATCATTCCTTTTTTGCATTCTCTTTTTCCTGCCCAAAGCTGGATACTGTTAATCCTTGATCCTACCAAAGCAGCTCTGTGTGGTATTACTGGGGTGATAGATTAAGGGCCAGAAGTGTTTAAGGAAGTTAGAGCAGGTTATCTGTGTAATCTCAGAAGTGTAGTTAAGATTTCAGTTATACCTGCGCATGTGTGTGTTTTGTCAGTGAATGAAATGGAACATCTGAGGAAATAGTCCTAAATTCAAATCTGAATTCAGGGTGCCAGAAACTTTTCAGAGCGCTGCTTGTCTCTGTAAGTTTGAATTTAGATTCTGACTTTGTTTTAAGATGGCAAGAAACAGCTATGACAATTTAAATGACCAAAGTTTTATTTTCTTACGTTTGGTCTTCAAGGTCAAGGGAAAAAAAAGGTCCAGTAAAGGTGATTTTTATATCTATTGAATAATACTTTCATAGCTATGTAAATATGACACAGTAGCTACTTTATATTGTCAGTCTCAAGGTTTGGAGCAGCAGTAGTGTGACAGCAGCCAGATTTAATCCTTCTGTACCCCAAACAGTTCTTGGATTATAAATTGTTTGAGGAGGTTTGAGTGAGCAATAATTTTATCATTAAATTTCATATTTATTGCAACTACACCTTTTGCCTCTGGTGTAAGATTTTTCTATGTGTTTGTATTTGAATAGATGTCTTAAGGCCACATTGTGCAAGTTTTTATATTGCACAAAACTTCTGTTCTTTTCAAACGTGAAATTCTACCTGACACTTTGTGTCTCCCTGTCCCAAATAACGTTAGTACAATAAGTGACAATACACGTAAGTATTGCTTCCAAATCATGTAATGGAGAACTTGGGTGTCTCTGAACTCTTTTAACACTATCAGGAACAATTTCAGGGAAGAGGTAGAAACATACTCATTTTAAAGTTGTTCTGTGTAAATTACAGCTGTCCATCTCTGTCCTGCAAAGCCTGTCTTACCTATCATGGCCCTTCTTTTCCTCAGGTGTTTTAGAAAATACTGTGCAGCTCTTTCCTAGTATGTTGCACTCTTACTTGTATTTTCAAAAGTCAACTTTTTAAATAGATTGATTTGAAATATTACTGCTTTTATTACTTGCCACCCATCTGAAAGGGGTAAATGCAAACCTCTAGTTACCTGCATTGTGTCTTAAAGGCATCTGTGTTTCTTTGAGGCATTTTTTGTGAGTGAATCTCAGTTCATGACCGGAAACATAGCTAGGAGTAGGTACTCTTAGCTCAGGTGTTACAGCTTTAAAGAATAGTTTTCAAAGGTAATGGTGGAAGACAGTTTATTTTTCTGCTGCTGAGCTTTCCCATGTCTCATCTGGAGGGATTAGAGCAAGGGGATGAAGCTCACTCTGTTGTAGCTGTTTCAATTCTGACTCCTACTTTGTTCTACTTATCTTCATGATATTCATTATGTTAATGAATATTCATGGTATTTATGATATTCATTAAGATAACTGTTTATTAGCTGCCTCTCTGTGCTATTAATTTTTTTGGTTGTGGGGCTCTACCTAAAAACTTGGATTTCTGGGGAAAAATTGTCAAAGGGTGAATAAAAAAATGTGTTGATTTGTTTGAGTGCTGTCAAATAATGAAAATTAATGAGAAAATAATGAAAAAAAATGAGATAGTTTTCTTCAGTGCTATTTGCTACCAACTCTTGTATGTTTGATCTATTTTGACTGCAGTTGCATTAGGATACCTTTTCTTTTCTGTCTGACTTCAATTGTAGCGTCTTTTCTTATTTTATATATATATATATAAATACATACTGAGGAAATACTTAGGTAATTCCCTTTTTTGCCTTTAAATATACATCACTTTGTGTTACTCATGTCTCCATTTTCTCCTTGCAGTTAGGAGTGATGGATTAGAATTGGGCTGCAGCACAGACTGGGAAAATCTCCCAGCATCCTCTTCCCGCAGAGGCATCAGCTTCCAGCGCTGACTGTAGCTGCTGCCACTCTAACTGACATTTCTTTTGAATTCGGCTATGGAGAGTGCCTGTGATGCCAGCTGCTGGCTCGTGAACTTTTGTCCTTCCATTCTTTTTGCTTGATAACTGGTTAATGAAACCGCATGGATATTGAGAAGTAAAACAGAATCAGTTCTCTCTTTATGCTTTTTTCCTGTGGGTTGTTTTTTTTTGGTTTTTTTTTGTTGTTGTTTTTATGCGTGTACAGTGGAAAAAGAATAGAGTGAAAGAAGCAGCACTTATATTTGCATAAGGACTGTTTTTACATACCTGAAGTTAGCTGAATTAATCCTGTAAGTATATTTTCTCTGCCTCCTTGTCCCTGAAATCATCAGTGTGGTAGTCAGATTCATGGATTTTTATCTGTAAAAATTTACTTTGGCAGATGTGTTGAACATTTAAACTTACAGTAGTTTCTTTTTTAGAATTATTTTTTGAAGAGGAGGAAGGAAATGGCATATTCACAATGGGTTTATTCAGTAAATGTTTTCTTCTGCACTTTGCAGTGGTGAACAGTGCTTTTAGAGAGCAGAAGCTTTTCTGCTGATGTCAGTGCTTAATCAGCTCGGGTGCTGTAGGATGTAGAGCACCGCAAGGTGTGTATTTTGGGATGCCATTCTTTAAAATGTGGTAATTTAAGGACAGTATCAAACTTGTAGGATTTTTTTCTCCACTTATAGAGTATGTCTTCTTTTGGTAGCTCTGCTGATTTAACCCTTTGAGCTTACATAATTTTGGACTCATAAGTAATTTATTTCATATGATGCAGTTTGGTGATTTCTGAGTACTACATATTAAGTACAATACAGTGTGCTTTTAAAGATTTTAGTAATTTAAGGTCTCCAATTTTAGCCCTAAGTTCACTGTGAAATAAATTACAGGAAATTGATTTGAAGTTTAGGAAGGGTGTCTTACTAGGATCACACTGTCCTAATTGTCTCTCTGGATTTAAGCCAGTATTTTTGTGACGCAGTGTTTGTTCTATAAACATCTGGCCTGATCTGATGTCCTACTTGCTGCATGATTTATTTCTTATTCTTTTCCATAGCAAGGTACATGGAATTTTTACTCATTTTGTGTAAAAATATCTGTCAGCCATTGTTATTATGTATATATGCTAGCTTTTTCAGGAGGATCTTCTGTGACCTATGTTCTTGCCAGCATTTAGACCTTCTTTCTAAGGGGATTGTTTAAGATAGGAAGTGTTTGTTGTTTTTTGGCATGTATTTGGTGATGGTGTTGTGAACCTGTATTTATCTATTTCTACGTATTGTGTATTAAGTTTTGACAGTATTGCTCTCTGGCATATTCAGGTGCTCATTTTTTTTGCGCAGTGTTGCCTGTATTGACCTTGTCTGGATTAATTTGTATAAGCTAGTAGTCTAATAAGGAGTAGTCAAACATAATAAATTCTCCATTTACTCACAAAGATCTGTTAAACCATAGGTCTAAAAATACTGTTGAACCACTGAGTTCTGTTAATAAATCTGATGCTAACTTTTTGTAGTCCTGTGCATTTCCATTAATGTGAAGCAGAACAGTGTAAAGCAGATTTTTCTCTTACCTGCAAATTGACAGTGCTTTGTTTGTTCTTTGCCCTCTGTCAAAATTTGGTCACTTCTGTGATCTGATCACCTGTGATCTGATTGTTTTGCTGACTGTTGTTATGATTATGTATATTTTGCAGTGCTGTGTCAAATTCATGCTGGGGTAGCTTGATATGCTTGAATAGGATAATTTCACAATCATTATAGTGATCAGATAAACTGTATTGAGCATATTCAGGTGGGTAAATAGTAACCTAAGTGGTTGTAATGTGTCTTGCTCCCACAATATGGCTGATTCATTATGGAAAATTTGTGTCTTGCTTACTGTGCATGTGCAGTGCAGTTCACTGTTGGACTTAAAGAACTTGGCATCAGATCAACCTGCTGATGTTTCTCCTTACCTGACTTGCAATAAATTGATTATTGGCTTTCCCTGCCTCCTCAGTGGTGGACATAAAGTAAATGTTTGGAAGCAAAACCTTTTGACTGCTTTCTGTATTCCACTGATATATTCTTATGAAGCAGCACTGTAGATGCTGGACTGCTTTCTGGTTAGAACAAAGAGTCCCGTGCATGCCCCCAAAATTTGAGATACCAAGTAAGATTCACATGCACAATGTAAGGCAAAGAAACGTATTGATCTCCTGACAGGTGGTGTTCCGAGAACTGAAAGTTTAAGCTCAGATGAGACTTTCAAGGAGTTTTTGGTTGTATTTAAAGTTTTTGGTGTGTTTGAGGCTGTTTCATGCATTTCATTCATAAGGCAGTTTTACAAATGTTTTTACTGCTGTTATTAGTAACTTCTAAACCAAAACAATCTTCTAGCTAAAAATGTATCTGTGAAGTTTATAAAAGCTAAAATTAGAATTTGTTTTTCTCAAAGAGAGGGCAAACACCCCTCCTGACATGCCAGCAGTTCCCTGCCACCACAGCTTCTGTTCTATGAGGAGCACAGCTTTATCCACCTTCTGCTTTCTCATTAGAGTACATGTGTCTGGTAAGGTGTAACAATTGGCCAATTAAAATGCTCTCTTAGCGAAATAGTAGTAGTCTATGAAAAGCTGTCAGTTTGAACTTTTTATGACAACACTCAAGTAGAACTAAAAACTGTAAAGTCATTATTAGTTCACTTTCATGTAGATCATTTTAATATTGTTGATTTTCATAGTGGCAACTGCCTCTTTTTTCTCTCAGTTACCTCTTCCCTTCTTACCATCTCTGTTTTGCTCAGAGCTTCAACTCCTTACAGCCACTCCCTTTGAAAAATACAATTTTTGATGTTTTATCTTTACAAATATGTAATATCAGTTACCTACTGTTTCTTCTTTTTGCTCTGCACCAGCTTCTCTGTTACAGGTGTAAGATGAGGGAGAAGAAAGAATTTAGTGAAAAAAAAATCCCAAACAAACACAAACAAACAAGAACTCTAACCAACAACACAAAAAAAAAGCCAAACAAAAAAATCCCCACCAAACCCAAATTGCCCAACTCTGTTACAGAAAAGGAGAATGCCCAGTGGTGAGATTGCTTGATCATGCAAAGGATAGTATAGGCAGATCCCTTGGTATAGCAGTCACAGTCCAATGATTCACTGTGATACAGGTTTACAAATAGCTGGTTAAATGCTACTATCTCATAGTTGGGTAGTGCTGAGTAGGAAGGTGAAACCTCACCAACCTGAATTGCTTCGTAGAGTGGTGTTTCCATTCTCTGCTGTTACCAGTTATGTGGGTGGATAGATGGCTCCAAGCTTGAAGTGAAATCTGGTACCCAGGAAGGGCTTAGGTAAGAACAGTGCTATTTGAGCGTGTCTGCTGTAGAAGGTGATTTTAAATACCGTGTGCAAGAAAATCCCACCGGAGAAAAAGATGAAAACGTGTGTGTTACCCTAATGGTTTTGCCAAAATACCAGTGTAAACTAATACCATTTAAGCTAAATGACTATTCTTGCTGGGTGTGTCTGTTGCATGTTTTCGGGTGGGTTTGTTAATCCTTTTTGGTTGCTTTTTTTAAAAAGGTTGCCTGATGTTGAACAGATCGTAACATAGTGAGTTTTTTGACTTTGCCTGCCTGTTTGCAAATTTGGCTAGCATGTTGCTGGGTATTTTTGCTGCCAGTTGGGTTTCCTTAAATGAATGTTTAGCACACAGAGTACAGTATGTGTTAGTGAAGTTCTGAAACAGTGAAGACACTATGCTTTCAAGGGAATAAAGTCTTGCATCAGCATGAAATTATTCTCAATGCTTTCCATAAGGTGATAACATTTCCATTGGATATGTAAACTACACAATTTTATTCGTGCTTCTCATAAGAAGTGATGTGTATTCCAACCTAAATGATTCTATGATTCTGTGAATGCAGAATTTGGTATGGAGGTAAACGGTGACTAGTGGGTTTACCAGTGGGTTTACTAGGTGAAAAGCTCAGTTTGCTATACTGATCACATAGCTGTGTTTATTATAGAGTTTCTAGAGTAATGCTAATAGCTAGGGTAGGAAGTGATTTATATAAGTTGGAAATAATTTAAAACTTTTAGACATATGGCTTAAGGTTTTTCTGTTGTGTGAATATAAGTGGTGTTGAAGCCTGGGTTTTAGATAAAATTGTAAAAGAGTTTGCAGAAGGTTTTGTTTATGATAGAAGAACCTGTTGGTCATGTGGCCTTATATCTTTCCTTGATTATTTCTAAACGCATTGGTTCAAAGATCCTTTTGGTTTGTAAACTGGAAGTTATTGGCAATTTAAAAATGCTATGTTCATGTTAGCATAAAAGATTTAGCATACTTTGATCTGTTAATGGCACGAAACATCTAAGTGCAAGAAAGGTTACTTGTTTTACTTCCACCTTTATGAATTGTTCTCCAGATGGGAGAGATGCATAGCGTGCATACAGATAGAAGAAAATCCAGTCTCATGGAGCCTTACCTCATGCACCTTGCTTTTTCAGAGCCTGAGTCCTGTACATAGCCAGCAAGATCCTGAAAGGCATATTGCCAGCAGTAGCATATTGTTAGTGTGAGGGGTGCCTGCAGTTTCTTACTCAGGTCAGTAGTCCTCAGAGAGAATAATACATGCTATGCTTTCAGGAGAGTTCCTTAGATTCAAACCTAGTTTCAGAAATTGTTCTTGAAAGTGGTGCATCTCTGCTTGTATTTATTTTAAACAAACGCAAGCCAAAGAGAAGACCCATACCTTCTGAGTTTTAGAAGTAGTCTCTTGTAAAAAGAAGAAAATCCAACAGAACTAGAAAGCATACTCTCTTTTATGAATGTTTCCTAATGTTCACTGTATGGAAGTCTGTAAATTGTACTACTAAGGACTTTGTAAGCCTCCAGCCACCCTTCGCTGAACTATCCTGAACATAAAATGTAGACCTAACAGAATATTTTGGGTAGGATTTAGCAATAAGCTTCTTTTATGTTAGTGTTAGCTTTATGTCAGCACTGTTGGTAGGTATTTATCATGAGGAGTGGTGCCACCTGCTGCTCTGGGGTTGGTAGGTAGTAGTAGTCATTTATCTGATGAGATTGCAACTTGGTGTCTGTGCAAATGATCAATATAAATGATAGCAAATAACATTGTCTCTTAGCAAATCATCCAGAGTGAATTCTGGCACATTACTAAGCAGAAGATTGAAGCTTTACCGTTGGTTCATATATGAGTGATGGATGAGAGTGATAAGTTGAAAAAGACTTTTATTCTCAAATGGCTCACTTAATGGTGAGGAGTACTGTGCTTTCAAAATATGAGGAAAAGTATTTTAAGATATTTCCAGGTAGCAGAATAATAGTTGAGTTTCTTGTATGCTTGCTCAGATACAGTGGATACACACAGACATATGTTACTTTTAGTGTGAATTTCTGGCTGGAAATGCAAATCTTTGCAGGTGCTGGCTGCACATATTAAAAAAAAAAAATGGCCAAATGCAGTCCTATAATAGATTTTTGAAGGACACATACAATCCAAAGAGTTCAGAAGGAGGTGAACAATCCTGGAAACATTTCACAGAAACAGGAGAGCACCATCTATTTTGAGGAACATTAAGTAGGTACCAAGAATCATAATACAGTGATGTTTCCTTAAACAGATGAAGTAGAAGTGTTTCTTGTCCCTGTCCATGGACAACAGATATTAGTTTTGCTTTTTCTGCTTAAGGTTTACTGTCAAAGTCTGACAGCTGTCCTGAATTCAGCTGGGATAAAGTTAATGTTCTTCCCAGTAGCTGGTTCAGTGTTGTGGTTTGGCTTCAGTCTGAGAACAATACTAGCAACATACCAATTGTTGCTCAGTAACACTCACCATGATCAAGGACTTTTCAGTCTCTTATGCTCTGCCAGTGAGGAGGGGCACAAGAAGCCAGGAGGAAACAGAGACAGGACACCTGACCCAAACTAGTCAAAGGGGTATTCCATGCCACAGCACGTCATGCCCAGTATATAAACTGGGGGGTGTTAGCTGGGAAGGCAGATCACTGCTCAGATCGTGCTGGGTATCGGTTCGTGGGTGGTGAGCAATTGTACTGTCCATAACTTTTTTTGGGTGGGGGTGTTTGTTATTCTTTCCTCTCTCTCTCTCTCTTTTTCCTATTAGTATTATTATTTTCAATTATTTTATTTCTGATGGATTGTTCTATTTTACTTCTATTTCAGTTATGAAAGTCAATTATTGGTAGGGATAAAGAGCAAAGAACCTGTTCATTACCAATTTCATCATTCTTAAAGCATGACTGTTGAATATGGCAGACTTAAGAATGGAAATGTTCTTGTTCTAGTGACACACAGCTAATCTGAGGCATAGTTCAAAATTAAAAACAGCAAAAAGAAGAGTGCCAGGGACAAAAAGTCTTTGTACTACAATACCACAAAGTGTCTGGGCCATTTTAGTTTAACAAGTGATTGATGATATGGTGGTGGCAGTTTTTAAATGTTTTGGATCTTTCCTGAATAGTAAGAACAGCCAAGAGGACCTCGAGTACATTTTGGAATGTAAAGTCATACAAGATGTGAACATGAAGTGATGATTTAATGATATCTCTGTGAGCTGTAAACCATGACTGTCGATATTGTAGTTCGATAGCTTTTGGTCTTGGCTGGGAGATAGTGTTCCTGGGAGACAGTGGGTTCCAGCCCCAGCAGACTCTGTTGAAGGCTTGAGTTTATTTTATGCAAAGCATGCATGGCAATACTCACTGGCACAGAGCTTAGTATCACATATATGGAAGAAGCATGGAGTGCCTTCACAGTATGGAGGGAGGGGACAGGGAGGGTAAGTGGGATCCCATCATTGAAAAAACATCAGAATTACCACTGTTCCTTGAGAATGCACTGCATCAATACACTTAAAGTAGATCAGCATTTAAAAAATAGCCTGAACCTCCTAGCCAAGCAAATGGAGCTATGGAGTATATTCTGGTGAGCATCAGCTGCTGTTTACCATTGAGAAGTCATGTCCTGGCTATGTAAGAAACATTTGAAGATAGTTACACTTTTTGATATGGTAGAACATAAGCCGTTATACATATTGAGTTTTTTAATTGAAGATATTCATTACTATAAGGGAAAGATCTAATTCAGAAAGTATAGAAACATTCTAAATAGTGACAGTGATAGTCAGATTTTGACAGCATATTAGGAATATTTCACTTTACCATCTTCCTGCAGACGACAAGAACTGCCTGCGAATAATACATTCTAATGCTCTTTGATCATCTTTAACTTGGCAGTAAGTACTCCAGCAAACACTTGCACATATATTACTCAAGAAGTAGTACATATGGTACTTTCTTGCTGCTCTGCCTGTTGGTACTGTGTTTGACACCCTGAATGGTCTTCATTTGAGTTTAAGCAAACAAATGCCTCTGAAAGATTCTACTTCAGATTAACCTTCTGTAAGTATTAAGCATCAATTGTTTGCTGAAGTATTTATTTTCTGGGCAAGTATTCTCTTAGATATAAGGCATCTTATTTTCTTGATCTCTACTATCCAAATACCATGCTGTCTTGTATAGCCCTCAATTTTTAGAAGAACTTATTTTCATTCCTTTTGTTTATGTCAGATGTGTGTAATTTGAGTATCCTAGAACTGTTACTGCTAGTTTCCTGTTTTAGTGGTCATTCCCCTCTGCCATCCTTCTCAAAGTTTTGCTTTGCTCCCACTAAAAACTTCAAATATTTTTAGTAACTATAGCACAGTGAAACTTTTTGTTAGCAAGATCAGTAGCTGTACCAGACCATGGTGCTGGGAATTAAATGTTATTTATCAGATAAAGCTGATTATTTTGGCTATGTTGTAAAAAAGCCAACACATGCTGAACAGAAGTTCAGAAACTAAATTCTGCAATCCCTATTCATGCAAAGTACTTCTTGCACATTCAAGTCCAGCTAATGTTAATAAAGTAATGTGCGACTCAGTCCTAAATATATGGTATAAAATGTAGAAAATATAGTTAGATTCAAGGTGCAGTTAGATTAGATTCTTGTGCAATTCTTCTGTTTTTTAGCTCCTGAATCCCCTTTCAAGAGAAGAGTTGATAGATCATTGCATCAAGGGTGGTTATATTAAAAGCTGACTAAATATCCTGCAGATACAAAGACAGCAGCATGTGCCAAGTTTATACTTAATTTTAGGTATCATTTTAGGTATGTAGCTGCTTCTCAGGCATGCTGTTACACTGAGCTCTAGTGTGAACAGATAGGTGTTATTGCCTGACTTGTTACATGTTAAAATAACTTTCCTATAAATACTAGAGCAATGACCTCTCATTTGATTTGGGCTAGTAGTTATGCTCCCTTTTTTAATTAACCCGTAGGGAAAAAAAGGGAAGTGGCTTAATAAGCTGCAGACTGTTTGGACATTGCTAGTGCTCTTGCTTTGTGTACAAAGGATTGTCATGTTAATAGTAAATATTCCAATACATCTTAGGGTTTTCAAGTCAGTATTCTTATTCTTTGTTTCTATTGGAGCTCCAAGTAGGGACGGTATATTCCTACTGTATTGAAACAGTTTCGTGAGTAGCTCAGCATAACGTAAGCTGTTGCTGGAATTCAGAACATTTATTCTTTTTTCATAAAAGATGTTTCAAATACTAGTGAGAAGGTAACGTAAAAAAAAAAATTGAACGCTGTGTGTTGGGAAAAGATATTCCTACTTTAAGTACATACAGTTACAGAGTGGTGTTTCGTTTTCCTTGAAATGTGACATAATTGTCTTTGTTTAACACCCAATAGAGCACTTATTCCTTCTCCTTTTTTCCTTTCCTTTTCTTAGAAGTGAACCGTATTCACTAGGTGTAAAATCTGTAGTAATTTCACTGAAGTAGAAATCTAGTCTATTCCAACATAAATGAAAGCATATGCTCATCTGAGGTGATAAAATGTGTTAAGTTTCTGTCAATTCTAGGAAACTGTATGTGGACTGAGGAAAAAAATGAGATTGCCAACATAAGACTAAGACAGAAGGAGAAGAACATGAGTCAGAAAGAGAGTGTGAATCAGTATTGCTCACTGAACTGTTCATCAGTCTGTTAACTTGCTGTAGAAATTGGTTTGCCATGTTTCGGTGAGAGGACGAAACGGCCTTCTTCTGAGCCTCTCAATAGAAGTGTTCCTTGTTTGCCAGCGAAGATAACAAAGTTGCTTCTGAGTCAGTACACTCTTCTTCTGACTACTCTGGTGTCATGTTCTGAATCTGAGTTGTAATGATTGCTTCTGGTTATGTTGATCTGCTGCTACAGGGTGAAGGAAAACAATAGAAAATACGTGTGAAGAGTAAAAAGGAGTGAGACTCTTTAGTGGAGCATATGATTCACTTCTCAAAATTAATCATCTGAGAAAACTGGCTTCCCAAGTTTTATATCTGAAGTGACAGAATAATTTCAAAAGCTTGCTGATGTAAGAGTAAGTGTGTTGACACAAGGAATGTTGTTTGCATTGTCTGAAGGCTCTGGTCACATAAAGGCAGAAGAACAGGGACTAATCTGTAACACAGGGAAAGAACATGACAGCAATGTGCTGGAGAGATCTGCTGCTTGCCCATTTAATAGAAAAAGATAGTTTTGATGGGGTGCCAGGGCTCTGGTTTTTGGGGAACCTTATTTGTGGAATCATTTTACAAATACTGATGCATACGCTGGTGTTGCTAGAGTTGGGGGTATGATGGTGTTTGGGATCCTAGTGGCTGATGATCCTCTTTGATCACAGCTAAAAAGACATTATGTCCATGGCTA
>JARCZZ010043374.1:0-10253 GCA_030323915.1 Brotogeris chrysoptera | reverse complement strand
CATCCCTGGCAGTGTTCAAGGCCAGGTTGGACACAGGGGCTTGGAGCACTGCTCCAGTGGAAGGTGTCCCTGCCCATAGCATGGGGCTGGAGCTGAATGAGCCCTAAGGTCCCTTCCAACACAAACCGGGCTGTTTCTGTGACTCCCCAAACTCTTAACACTTGTTGTTTGGATTCAGCTTGGGTGCTGTAACCAGGCAGGAATAGAATCCCTGTTGTTGCAGAAGCTACCTACAGGTATTCCTGGAAAACACATAGTTGGTAGTAAGGATGTGGTGTTTGTAGTTCTGTCTGCTTGTGGATTCTCCCCACAGCCTCAGTTTTCTCAGATTCTGGAATTGTAATGTGATTTTTGAGTTTCTGAGAGTAAGTATTTCTCACGGTTTCAGCAGGGTGAATGATTAGTGTTTGTATTCTGGGTGCTGTATAAGGCTGTAAAGGCAGTCTCGCCACGTGTCCTGAACATGCCTATGGAGTGCACTCAAACATTCCTCGGTTTCCCCTCCCTCCACATATGTTGTACTCATACCTCCCTGAGTTCTGTATCTGAGCTAATGGAGCTCATCTGAAAGCGTAAGCTCATTGGTGGCTGTTTTCCCCAGTGTACATTTTCACAGAAGCCCTCAGATGCCTCATTGAAATTCTGTCTCTTCCCGAAGTTATTTAGAGGGAAGCAGATGACTGCTTTGGAAAAGGGTGTCCTACTTCTGAGAGGTTTCTTTTTTTTCCATTCAGAAATTGGTCTAAGCCACAATCTAAATCTCATACTGACATCCCATTACACTTCTTGGTTCTGGAGCACCATAGAATCTCAATTAATGCAAGCCTGTCATTAAATCAAAACACAACTTTTTGCTTTAGAATAGCACTAATAAGAAAACCATGCTTACTTGTGGGAGAACTGGCCTTCCCATGGCTTGAAATGAGACTTCAGCAGGCAGCTTCTGCATTCACTTATCGAAAGGGGAAATACCTAGATGTGTTGGATCTTGAACACATCCTTCACAGGGACCCTTCTGAGTGACTCTGTGTCAGAACTGCTCTGAGTTTGTTCTTTCATGGCTGACATCAGCCTCTGAAGCCAGCTCCTGCCTTGCTGCTGGAAGCAGTCAGTGTTTCCCAGTCAGCATTCCCCTGCCAGAGCGCAGCTGCCTGCCCCAGCTGCTTAGATGGAAATAGTCTGTAGTTAATCTTAATACAAACGTGCTGGTTTCTTTCAGGTCACATTTGTGATTGTAAAGCAATTTCCATCTCCAAATATGATTTCTGTGAAGTCACAAGATACCCTGTTATTAAAGAAGCTCGAATTACTTAATTCCCAGGTTTTTGTGTTTGGTTTTTTTTTTTTTTTTCAATGGATGGATGGAAAAGTGGCTCTATGTGCTCTAAATCTGCAGTTTACTGGTGTGTGGGAGTGCAGCAAGAGGAGCCGGTAACTCAGCAGTGAGGAACTGCTAAGGACGACGTGGTCAGTGTGAAAGAGCAGAAGGAAGCTGATGGGAGAGCTTAGAAGTTGAAAGACTTATTTTAATGAAAGTGTCTGCTTACCCAGAGTTTCCAAATGACTTCATGTTAAAGTAAAATAAAGTGTCACAGGTCTTGACAGACTGGCGCTGTTTTAAACCAGAATCTGGTCACCTTGAACACTTAATTATTTAGTATTTGTACTACTGTTTCAACACAAAGGAAGCCTGAATGTCTGGTGGTTTGCATTGCAAATGGCTTTCTGTGTAGCTGCAGTTAGCTTGGCGCATATGGGAGCCTTGTCCAACACATCAAGCCTTGACCAGCAGTTGGTCTTGTAAGCTCACAGAAGGGAGAATGAGGATAGAAATGTTAGTTTGTGAAGTGATATATTCTCAACAGACTTAAAGCTAAGAAAATCGGGTGCATAAATGTGTCTAACATTACTAATTATAGCTTAGGCTTTTGGAAACAGAGGTAGTTTTAAATTGAAATGTTAGATTCCGCATGGCAGGAACATTGTGTGAGTGATGAAGTGCACACAGCAGGGCAGATTTTGCCAATGATCTCTGCAGTGGGCATCTTCCACTGCAGTATTTGCTGTACTTCTCAAGTAACTTCATAAGTTTCATTAAAAAAAATGGTACACTGTTGGTTGTAGAAGGTCCTTAACTTGTATGTGATCCACTGTTTCGTTGCTACAGTACTTAATGTTTGTCTTAGATGAGAGCTAAGTAGTGAACACAATTGCTATGTGTAGGCCAGGAAGCAGATAGGAATCTTTGGAACTGTGTGTCAGTGTGTCATGGGACAGGATTTGTGTGGACTCTTTGATAATTTTGTGCACAGCTGGTCTCAGTCACTACTGTCAGCAGGCAGCACTAATGATTTTCCAGATAATGGAGTTGGAAGTTCAGCTTTTTTTTCCCCCCCAGTCCATCTTTTGGTGCAGTTGAAGTGGATAGGTCAAGTTAGAGTTGTGAGCCTTATAATGGAGAAGGTAAAAAGAATAGGGGAACCATGCTGGAAAAGATGCTGTGCAGGTATTGTCATACCCTGCAGGGCTGCAGCTCCCCATCAGGGGATCCGTCAGTGCCCCAGGATGCATTCGCTTGTGTTGGAAAAAGCCATGAGGTAGCTCTCATTGGGAAGTAGATGATCTTTAAGGTCCTTTCCAGCCCCAACCATTCTATGACTTTATGGTTCTGTGATCATGGCCATGAAAAGTTTGGAATAAGACTCCGTTTTACAGGTGGCTCAGCCCAAGCTCTGGTCTTCCACCTGACAAACCCTCAAAAAGAGGTTTGAACTGCAAAGTTCAGGCTCGCCCTTGCTTATATGACTTGTACAGGCTCTGACTGAGCTGTGCTGTCCAAAACTCGTACCCCTCTGACAGTCACCTACGACCGCTTGGCCCTGCGCACCCATGGTGAAGAGTTCAAGGAAAACTCAGGTTTTTGGCTCAGAATTGCCAACCCTTTCATGTACCACTTAATGGCTGTAATTCTTCCCCTTTGCCTTAGGTGCCGAGAGCTCCTGCTGGTTCCTGCCCAGCCCTAGAAATTTCACTTTGGGAATTTGTAGTTGGAAAAACATCTTGAAAGGTGCAGCAAGAGCTGTTGTTCTATTTGTGCAGACTCGTTATGAGGAAATTTGTTTCTGGATTAGGCAAGGATTTGGATTTAGTAGCGTTTGTGTACTCGAATATAGCGTGCTTATTGCAAGTGAAACCCTGTGTTTTAATTTCTAATGAACTATTTCCTGTGTTTTTCAGATTGCACAGCGTTTTTGGGACACATCTCTGTTGGATTTTAATACATGTCCTGCTAACAACAGCTTTCAACTATGGAATCGGTAAATATTTACCTGGCTTCTGTTCCAGTTTTCAGTTTTATTACCTAACAAGTGCTTGTGTCTGTGTTGGGTGTGGTGGTTTGAATTCCTCTTTATTTTCTAAAATCTGAAGGTAAAAAGTGCAAACTTCAGTGGAGTAACATGAAAGTGCTAACCCAGGATATCGTGGGAAGCGCCTTTCGTTCTAAGATGCCTTTTCACTTTTATATCATTTAAA
Source organism: Brotogeris chrysoptera (assembly GCA_030323915.1). NCBI lineage: Eukaryota > Metazoa > Chordata > Aves > Psittaciformes > Psittacidae > Brotogeris > Brotogeris chrysoptera. The sequence goes on along the minus strand of JARCZZ010043374.1, from coordinate 6,719 downwards.
ATGCAGCGAGCTTTTCCCTGACTTCAGTGAAAGCAAAAGTTACTTTTCCTGCAGGGGCAGTTCCAGCACTGGTTTGTCCAGTGGACTGTGCAGCTTGTTGGTGCTGTTGACTGCTGTGTATTAAATACGTCCTGCCTCTAGTATTGTCACAGTCCTCTTTCTCTTCACTTTCGAAATGTCTTAAAAAAAAAAAAAAAGAAGTCTATTAAAAAGTGCCAGTTTCACAATGTTATGTCTCCTTGTGATCAGTGTAATTGAAACAGATGGCACCTACATTTCATTTTGGGCAGAGAAACTTCCCAATATGCTGAGGCTACAGATTGATTCAGTGTTGGGATTCAACTTTTTGGTAGCATTAGCAGATGCAAAAATAATAATAGACTACCTTAGAGTGGAAGTTGGGGGGGGAGAAGAGATTTTTGACTCAGTATTTTGCGAGAGGTCTGTGCTGTCCTCTGAGAGGAGCAGTGGTGCCAGTGTAGGTGGTAGGAAGGCATTTGTCCGTGCTGGTTTTGTCCGCAGTACTGGTGGTTTGGTGTGTACAGGCTGGATGAAAGCTGTTGTTTGCTGCTCTCCGTGAGCTCAGCTTTGCAGTGTGTGTCATGGCGGTGGTATGGATGGGAAGCTGTGCGCTGCAAAGTTCAAGGTCATCCTCAGCATGCCGAGGAATTCTAGGATGAAGGCTCTTAGTGGATAACCTACAGCGTGCTGCTTCTGCTGTGGGGCTTAGGGACCTTGGCTGACCTCTTGGGTTATGCTGTAGCAGATTTATTTGTGTTGAAGTTGTCATTATGATAAAGGCCATCATTGAAGGAGAGCTACTCTATGTAGAAATAGAGGTCTGTTCTATCAGGTGGCTTTGCAAGCTGGTCGGTTTCTTTTGTCCTGGATTTTGAGGGGAAAAAAAAAAAAATCGTTGTATTTAGTTTGTCCATAATAATTCCAAGGTATTCACATGGAGACAAGATGTTATTTCAGTTTCCCTCAGTGAATATTAATAGCAGTGGAAGCCTTTTGCAGTGAAACAAACCAGGCTAGGCATCAGTAACTCTCCCCTGCTGCAGCTAAGTAATTAAAGCGTATCAAGTGTGAGACCTTTTGCTGTAGTTTGCAGTAACTCTTTCCTTAATGGCTGCTCTGCAGTCCCCTGGAAAACCCAACTGAATCCAAGCATAAGTTATAACCCAGGTTGGTCACTACCTATTATGTTTCATAGTCTGGTATGTAGGTTTTCACTCTTGAGTTTTGAAGTAAATGATGTTTTTTTTTGAATGCAGACTTATGGTTTTAAAAGCAAGACACTGTTAATTGCAGGACCTTTCACCTAAATGAAAACTTAATAAACTCAAACATGTATTTGCTAATTATTGGTACCTGCTGGGTAAAAAGATGTGCTTTCTGGATACAGCATGGTGGCAGACTGCATCTCCCAGGACTTTTGTCTACATCGCCTGCCTTTGGCTGCTAAGATCTTTTAGGATTGTTACTGAGAATTTAAATTATGCCTACGTTGCTGTGGTAGCTGCCTTTAGAAAGAGTTTCCACATGCTTTTGTCCCTCTTTAGCCCTTTTCCCTCTGGACATTTTGTACTTTGCATAAAGCCACACTACACTGATGATGGGTCTGTCTGAAACAGTGGATGGAAAAACTTTGACAGATGGAGGATGAGGATGTATGATGTGACAAAACACACTGTAGAAAGAAATAATTGCTATTTCTGCTAACTGAAACAAAAAGTGATTTTTCTCTGTGGGTTTTGTGAGCCCTGGGAGATGATAAGTTGAGTAACCTTTTCCAGTAAAATAAGCTTTTATCTGCTTCTGTGCAGAGACAGACTGCTGTATTGCTTAAAATGCATCTTGATCTAGGAGTCTCAAAGAGCTGGTTATGTTGGAAAAGACCTTTGGGCTCATCAAGTCCTCATCCCTCTGTGGAGCCCTCCTACCCTCAACCAGATCAACACTCCCGCCCAGCTCAGCTCCATTCTTGGGCTACTGCAGTATGGAGATGGTGGGGAGAGGTGAACAAGGGGGGAATATCAGGATCCTCCAGTGTTGGCTGAAAACAGCACCCAAATCTGGTGTGTTCTGAAGCTGCAGAGGTGAATTCCAAGACTTTGGGTTGGTGCGGAGGCTCTGGAGGCTCCGGTGTCCGTGGTTCCTGCAGTTTCCCACGGGTGCACGTGCAGATTGTGCCCTCCTACGAGTAGCCCAAGGCTGGAGCAGAATTACTGTCTTGCCAAGCTTGAGTAAAAACCTCTCATCCTAAACCGCAGACATTATGAAAGCAGGTCATTGTCGTCTTATGTTCATTCCTTATCCTGTGCCTGGTTAAAGCCCTGGGGTCCTTGGTACCCATGTGCCAAACTAGCAGAGGGATGATGTGCCACCTCCGTCTTGTCTGAGGAGGAGGTGGTGTATCATGAAAATGCTGCCTTCTGTCACTTATCTGTTTGTGACCATGAAAATGAGGTTGTCTTTGCTGTAAACCTGTGAGTGAAAGTGCACTGGGGCACAAACCTGGTGGTTTTGTGTTTTTTCTTCCTCATCCAAGCAACTCACGCATACCAGCATGTAACTCGCTGTAAAGGATGCTGCAGGGATTCCCCATTAAAAGAGGCTGGGGAGCCTGATCTTCAGGACGAGGCTTACCTTTGTAGTAACATCCTACAGCGTTTGCTCTATTTTGATGGTGCTGTTCCGCACTTAGGTTGGCTAAAGGAAATAAAGCTTTGGCAATGGAAGTGGACTCGGGGCATCTGCTGTGCTGTTCCCTTTGGTTGCAAACCTGATGCAGGGTGTTTCTGTCCCCGGCAGGTGGTTTGTTCCCATCACGTATGCCGTGCTGTTGTTTGTGATGGTGTGCTGATAACCTGATCACCAAGCTGCTCTGTGATAAATAGAAATATTTAGATGTTTGTGTGGATCGCCTGTGGCGTGCTCTGCTGACCCAGAGGTAGCTGCATTGGTGCAGAAGACCAGAAATGCTGTGATAGGTCATGGGGAGGGAGCAGAGGGGCTGTTCCACTGTAGGAAGGGTTACAAAAGTCTGCAACTTCCCCATTTTGCTAGGTGGCTCCTTTATTGCAGATTACGAGAGTTGCTACAAACATTGCTAGTCTCAGTTCTCTAAAAGAGACTTGTGGTGTTTTGGGCTCCTGGCCCCCAGGCTCCTATAGTAATAACAGCAGAGGTCCTTTCTAAATGGATGGAAGAAAAGGGAGTTCAGTTGAGATGCCGGCTTCACGTAACACAGTGGCTGCATCATGGCAGCTCTCACACTGCAACGATTAGGACAGGTATTTCCTCACTAAACTGCTCTGAGTAGTTTGCTGGAAACAAGCTGTGTTCATCATGGTGACTCCTTTCTGTGTGCTGTCAGCAAGAAATGGCTGCATTGCACTGAGCTTGTTCAGGGGTTTGGTGACTGCTTTGCAGCACCGGAGCCGACATCTGGTGTGATGTACGCTTTCCCCACTTCTTCATTAGGGAATCAGGGGGTCAAGGCTTTCTCCGAGCAGCAGAGAGATTGCAGCAGCTTTTGATGGTGGCTTTGGCACTTGCATTTTACAGAGTTCATAATGAATATGCAGGTGTAAGATTAAAAGAATGAATAAGGTAGTACTGCTAAACAGAATTGCTTTTCAGAGCCGCAGCCGTGCCTTGTTCTGACCTCCCGAGAAGGATGCAATTGTAAAGCTGAAGCCCGTCGTGGAAAAGCAATTACAATACATGCTTCCAGGATTGACTTGTCATCCAAAAGTCAGATGCTGCAATAATGGTGGCGTTGTTTAGGCGGAACGTGACTTCACTTAACTGCTCCGTGTTTTTCTATTAATGTTCTTAAATGTGTTCATATATGGGTTTCAATTTTTACTGCTTTGGGGGAAATCAAGCTTAGTATTCCACAGGGAATGTATTTGTTTGCAGAGAGGTGTTCATATGAGCTTTCTGGCTTTTTTCCATGCGTTTCAGCTCTTATCCCTTCCAAATTAGGGGTTTTGGAGGGTAACACAAGAAGAGAAGAGTATGTTTTTTCTTTCCATGTCAGTCACAGCCGAGCAGAGGTTTCCCTGTGGTGCCAGGGTATGGAAGCATTGTCTTTTAGGGTGAGAAACGGATGTGTTAGGAAGCAGGGCCTGGAGAGGGGAAGCCATGTGCAAATGGAGTTAATAGTCTCATGTAACATTAAAGTGGAGCTGTGTCCTTTGTGGGTTTGGCTGACTTCTGCTGTGGTCCTCACGCCACCCTGAAATGGTGGAGTCCTTTCCTTGGGAAAAGAATCAGGTTTTGGAAGTGCCATAAAGCATCTGGGTGGCTCTTAAGTGTGGGTTCATCCGGTCTGTTTCAGACCAGGCAGTCTGGGTTTGTGCTGGTGCGTCGCTCAGCCGGGGGGAAGGCATCAGTGGGGGTGGATGGGAGATGGGTTGGTGTTGTACCTGCATGTGTGCGAGGTGGGTTTCCATGGCCCTTAGGAGTGATCTGCTTTTCCGTTTATCTGTTTATCGCTCTCTAATGGACAGCACCAGAGTTCTATAATCTTAAGTTTAATTTTGAAAGCCATAACTTCGCTGTATAAGCGAAGAGGTGGCTCTATTGTGAGCCTAGGTTTCTTTGTGGGTCAAACAGGGCTTGAGTTTTTGGACTTAAAACCCTGCTGAGACCTACAAGAAAAGAGCTTTAAAATCCTCCCTGTCCCAGTGAAAAGGCTGGGTTCTCAGATCTAATCTCAGCATAAGCATTTGATTTGAGTGTTTGAATTGCTGCTTTTACAGTTCTCTGTGTTTTTGTGAGAATGTGTTAAATTGCCAATGTTATTCACATGCCACTTTTGGCAGGTGCCACCTACATGCCCTCAATTTGAACGTACCTTTCAGGAGAAGTGTAGGTAGGGAGGCTCCTTTTCTGATCGTCAGATGTTAAAGAGAGTGGAGCACTTCCATTAATTCACTTTCAGTAACCTTTCCAATGCTAATAGGCTAACATGGCCCGTGCACACAATGCAGCGTCCTTAATGAACAGACCTGAGCTAAGCAGAAACTTCTTTGAAGAATCTCTTGCTTGCCTCGTTCTTTGGATGTGATTCCATTGTGTGTGTTCACCATGACACAGAAGGGAGTTCTTGGTAAGAGCAATCCATAAGCAAATGGGTTTCTTCTTACCATATGGATTTCTTCTTACCAAGTTCTTGGTAAGAGCAATCCACAAGCAAAAGCACTTGTTCTTCCTCTTTGTTCCGTTTGGAACTAGACAAAGACATGGCAGTAATTGCCTAAAAAGAAGGAAAATAGTTGGTTGTGTCCCCCCGCCAACTATAGTTCCTGAATAATCTAATTCTCTAAAGGGGCTACATTATGACTTTAAAAATCCTCATTTTTTAAAACCAAGTATACTTTTGAATTAGGATTTTGTAGATTGATGTCATGCTCTACACTTAAAAACCACAGTTGCATCTAGAAACCGATTCATTTGAAGAAGGTTGGAATGTGGATGGTACATGGGATCACCATCTCCAGTAACTGGCGGAGTCTGTTATTTCACGGGGAAGAAGATTCCTGTGTGACACATGGAGGCAAGGGAATCTGTAGGTTATTTGGTGTGTAAACAGCCAGTTTCCGCTTCCATCTTTGTATAACAGCATTCCCAGGTGTGACTTCGGGATAATCGTGCACACACACCCCCAGGGAAGCTGTGGATTTCCCTAACATTGGACACTTAAAGTTCGGCTGGACAGGGTGCTGGGGCATCTAGTCTGTGTCATGCTTTGCCTAGGAACGTTGGACCAGATGATCCTCGAGGTATTTTCCAGCCTGGGATTCAATGATTTTCTTCAGAAGTAGAAGTGCTTTCAGGCAGGTTCTGGTGTGGCGAGTGGGGTGCAGTGTTTGAAGTGGTTTTATTTATTTCTCAGTGCAAAGTGTAGCTCCAAAGGGTATTCTTGAAAGGGACTGAAGTTATGGTCTCCACCCTGAGGTGGTGACACACTGGATGCGAGATGACAGGCTTTCGAGTGGAATGGCAGGATTACACAGAATATGGCTGGAATAGCTTGTTTTCAGGAGATTCATCATGCTATGATTAAGTGCAGATGATGCATTTGGCAGCAAGAGGTGCACACAAGCTGTTGCTACCCTAAGGAGCCTGCAGACCAAAGGCCTGCTGATAAGACCAGACTGTTGTAATTCTTCAGTGAATAACTGAAATTTAGATGTTCTTGTTCACTGTCTTTTGCTCTTTTAAATAATAGTGTAGATAATTGTGAACCTGCTGATTTTGACATTCAAAACCATGATAATTTAAGGACTTGAGGGTGGGAAGTAGTTTCTTTGTGTTTTGGTGTATGATTTCCTGTCACATGAATGCTGAGGGAGATGCATCAGTGACTTGGGCATCTTTAGTGGAGCTGGGACAGTTGTAGTCCAACAGGTACAAGTCAGCTGCCTGACACCCCTCCTGCTGGGAATGCTACTGTACAGCACCACAGAACCAGAACACTTGGAGTGTGAATTTTATGGGAACCTTACAAGAAAGGTGGTTTGGTTGAATCACTGGAGTGTCCGATGCTGTCACAGACTGGTCCAGCCTGTTGCTGTAATATCGTACAATGGTTTGTGTTGGAAGGGAACTTAAAGCTCATCCAGTTGCAATCCCCTGCCACGGGCAGGGACACCTTCCACTGGAGCAGGTTGCTCCAAGCCCCTGTGTCCAACCTGGCCTTG
>JARCZZ010043373.1:0-35867 GCA_030323915.1 Brotogeris chrysoptera | reverse complement strand
GTTTGGGTCAGGTGTCCTGTCTCTGCTTCCTCCTGGCTTCCCCTCCTCCCTGGCATAGCATGAGACTCAGAAAGTCCCTGGTCAGACCAAAACATTGCCAAGCAGTAACTGAAAACACTGGCGTTATCAATGCTTCTCCAGCTACCAAGAAGGAGAAAAAAAAATGAGTTACTGCTGAACCCAGGACATCAGGTCAGGCTAAACACATGTAAACTGAACATATTTAACAAACAGGTATTGTCTCTGGGAGAGATACAGCTCCATGCTATTAGAAAATACTGTATCTTCCTAAACACCATTAAAATCCTCTTTACTTTGATTAATTATAAAAATAATATGTTATTCCAGAATTATTCTAAGTAATTTTGTCAGGCTGTGTCTGTACAGTATCCAGGCCAAGGAGAAATTCCTGGCCTCCAATTCAAACAGTGCATTGTGGACGGCAACCCTATTTCCTGTTTCCTCCTTTTTTTGTAGTGGCCATCTCCAGTCTGCATAATCCACATCTCTGGAGCTCAGGGAGCAGATCTATGGCCTTATGAAAAGAATTTTTTATTATTATTTTTTAATATTGCAAGGGCTTTAAATAGTTCTAGAGTATTATCCCCAGCATCATTATATTAAATAACATTTAGGAGTTGTATGATATGTATTCTGTGCCTTGGAACTTGGTGTGAAAGGGTTTTTAACCTGCAAGGCCTGCTGAGACAGTGTTGGAGAAGTGTAACAGCACAGAGCTAAATCTGGTGTGGTTATATTCATATTACCCATCGGGATCAATACCTGGAGCAGACTGTCGCCAAAACTGTGATGAGGTTTGTGTTGTAAGGAACTATCTAGTTAGCTTTAAAAGAAACATTTGCAAATAAATGCAGGTGCATAATCATCACACCAAGACAACCTGGGAGAGTAAATTATCAGAAAAAAGAAAAGAGCATAACTTAAAAATATATATTTTAATTTCCCAAACTGCCAAACTAAAAGAAATTAAAAAATAAACGTTGCCTGACTGAGCAGCAAAACTGCAATCTTTACTCCACAGTTATAAAGAATTAAAGACCTGAGGTAGAAGACACCACTGTAGGTACAGAGACCACTGAAAGCATGATGAGATGAGATATAGTCAGCTATATTACTGTATTTTACAAACCCAAAAAAAGAAATAAGGTAAATTGGAGGATTCCCTGTTAGCAATATTATTTCTTGTGCACTGCAAAAGGGGGCATTTCTAAAAATACTGTCATTGTTTGGTTTAGATTATACATTGCAGATAAAGGTAATTACAAAAATAATTGGTTTAAAAACATCAACCATAGCAACACATTAATTGGTTCAACTGTGTAGCCATATAACATGATATTAATTGCAACTATATGCATCCTTAGAGAAACATATTTTAAGAATTATTTGATTTTTAATTAATATACATATTTGTCACAGTAATTTTCAATTCAATGTTTTTATGAGATATTCGGCTTAAACTGTTTTGGAAGGAAAAGGTATTAAAAGGAAATATTGTAACAGATGTGTAAATCTAATTGGACTTTTATATAGACTTGTTTTCTACTTTTTTTTTTTTATGCAACAGGAATGAGAGGCAAATCACCTGCTTTGCCATTTTATTTTGAAATGAAGATGCACTCGTATTTCATAATTCCATCAAAAATGAGATCAATCTGAAATAATTTTGCTACACTTCAAAGTTGCGGACTTCTATTAATCTCTAGCTGCATATTCACAAAGGTAGAAGAAAAGTAGTATTAAAATTGAAATGTATTAAGGTTCACATTACAGTCTCTTCTATGGAAAATTAAGAGAACTCCAGTTCTCTGAGACTGCACAAAGGAGACTGTTACTGCAAAATGTCCCATATTTGAATCATACTAATTTGGCTGTCTTAAAAAAAGCTGACAGCGGCCACCAAGTCACCATATTAAAGTAAATAAATGCCCACATGGAAAAGTATGGTTGGTCTTTGAAAATATGATGAGGATTTTTAAGGCTGCAGCCTAGATCCTCCAAAGTTTTCTGTTTACCATGTGTTTAATTAACACTCTGTAGTCATGGAAACTTCAAGCACTTGCAATTGCTCCTCTCAACTCTGTTTAATAGTCTGGAAATAGCATGCTATGATCTTGAATTTCTAATCTGCTCTGAATTTCAGTAAGCATTCTCCATCACTAATGTCGCCCCTTACCTTTCCTTTGTTCTCCAGCCCACGACCTGTGAAATCGGTGTTCAGAGCAACAGCTGCTGCAGGCTTCCTTGCAGCAGACCCCTGCCAATACTAACCTCTGATTCCACAGCATGTAATCTCCACAGCACAAGGTCATAGACTTCTTGCCTTTCTTTTTCATTAACCACTTGTGGCATCAGAGGCCCAGAGAGCAATTTGTTTTCTCTCTTACATGGTGTTTTAAAATTCCAGATATTTGCTGTAATTTTGCAAGGATAACCAGCATACTGTCACAGAGCACCACAAAAGGCAGCTTTATTGTTTAAATAGCAAAAGATCTTAACACATAGCTCTAACCAGCAAATAAGGATGTCAGACCTCCTTTCAGTATTTCTTGTGTAAATCCAGGAAGAAAAATGTATGGAGACCCAGACGCTTAGTGAAGGATAGGAGTTGGGCTGACAGACAATTCCATCAAGAACACAAGGGACAAACTGAAAAGTACATATACACCCATAGGCAGTGCAAATTTTGGGGATGAGTCCTTTACAAAGTAAAACTGACTATTAAAATGAGCTCCAATTTGCATTAAGCTAGAGGGAAGTTTCTTCCAGCTCGGTTGCATTAGATATAGCTACTCTTCTTTGGTAGCTGAGAAATGAAGGAATGGATGGCCTTTGTGCTAGCAGAGGAGCGTTGGGATCCCAGTGGATATCTCTGTACCTTTACTAAATTCTCAAGACATCTTTGGATTTCAGGTTTAGAGTTCTACCCTTTTTCATGGGGAAGGTAAAACTAGTCCCTTTGCTCCTTAAATCTATGATCTCAATAAACTACTTCAGGAGATTATCTGTTCCAGAAAGCTTATACTTTTCTCCCTTCAGAGTCCTCTACTTTCAGGCTTTTCTACAGATATCCAGCTTAGTTTGATGCACAAGCATTATCTGCCTTGTATCACAAATCACACATTATTCTCAACCTCCTGCATAGTTATTTTTCTTAAGAGAAAACATTCTGTTAGTTTTGTGCAAGGAACAGTTGCTAAATGATTATTATTTCCTACAGATTATATCATCTCATGACAGCAAAGCGTTTCTTTACAACAAGTTAATAAAATGTGAGAGAAGGCATCCAAGTTCCATTTAAAATAAATGGTGAATCTATTAAAATGTAAAAAGGCATTAGAAGTATCTGCAGTCTCATCTGTCAAAAGGGCTGGGTGCATAACATTGTGGAAAAGGCACTGGGTTTGTCCTAAACCGTACACCCATAATGTTCTATGCATGCATGGTTTAAGGCATAATAATTCAGCACTGCTGCTGGAGGGAGTACTCTATAGGGGAACTAATCCACAGGTAAGTTTCAGCCCTGCTGCACAGGTTTGACGCACTTAGATGCTTAACATGGTGCAGATTGGCATGAGCTATTTGGATGCACAAAAGAACATAACTCCTTTCAGTGGCAGCTGATGTTTTATCATGCTTATAAAACTGTTAGGAACGTTGTGATTCTGAAACCAACCTCTTCATAGTGATTATATTTCAATCAAACCTACATTCTCTAAATACTGTAACCTTCTGAAAAAAACATTCTTTCCTTCCCTAAGAAGCTTATCTTCCCAGAAAAGTTCAGTAATGCTTTGCATTTTTTTGTTTGTTTGTTTGTTGTTGGTTTGTTTTTTTTTTTTTTTTCTATGGAACTATATTAATTTCTTATTGGAAAACTCAGAACCTGAGTTGTAGGATCACTGGCATGTTTATAGGTGTGGAAGAAATATCCTTATCATGGAGCCATTTCTACAGATTATCTGTTGGGATCATGAACTGCATTTCTTACAGGAACTTAAAATGTTTTTTCTATTTACAAAATAATGCAGTTGCACTAGTGATTTAGAGCCATTATATGGAAACAAGACACACCACTATAAGAGAACACAAGCAAAAAAAGCAATGGAGGACATGAGCAACAGAAAAGACATTCTCCAATGCACATAACTGCTCCAGTTGTCAGACCTGTAGGTCAGACTGCTATGACTCTTATGCTACATTTAACATAGGCAACGATAAGCCCTAAGAGATACAAAAGTCAGTTTCTGATTTCTCTCACTGTGGCACCAATCCAAGTTACCTATATGGATTTTTATGGAATTTCTCCAGATTCAGAACAACAAAACTAGGAGAAAGTTAGACTTTCACTTAAAGGTTAAGACTATTTTGATTATTCCTCAAGATTTTAATTTCACTTTTCCTTTCAAAAGGTAGAATTTGGTATTTATTAAAGTTAAAACTGCCTTTTACATTAGTCTACTCTGAGTTTCTGAATGTGAGTGAGATGTAAATGCAGGAGGAAGGAAGGACTGCTTTTACTCTAAAATGTAATTAAGAAATACCATATAGTCTAAAAATAACTCAAAAAGATGAACTGTACAGGATGTGCCAACTCCCCTGTTAAGTCAATATGCTTTGAGATCAGTGGGTAATAAATGAATTATTAAACTATTTCCCCAAAGCATTCCTTACAAATTTTCATATAGCCTTATGTACAGGTAGTCAGAACTATCTGAGACAAACAGCCTATGCAGGACTGAGTCACAGGTTAGTGCAGATCAAAAGCTACTTCCCAAGAGAATGATACAATATGCTACAACTCTCATCCCACAAAATAGAACAGTCTGGCTATCAAGCACCAGTGAATTATGTCCTTGGAACCCACCAGTTCACTTTCTTGGAGATAAACTCAAGATTGCTTTTTTTCATAGAGATTGATAACCTTTGTTTTGTCCCTTAAAATAGATGGTTTCTTTGAATCTCTCACTAGTCACACCTGTGGACTAAAGCACAGCTAAGAGACATTTTGGTGCTTCCCCAGCTCTGACATTGTCATTCACTACTATTGCCCAAAATTAAAGATCCCCTTTATCTGTTTCAAACCTAGTTTCATTAAATATGTCTATTCTCTTATTTTGTAAAAAAAAAAAAATAAAAAAAATTACACAAATAAAACCCCAAACCAAAACAAAAAAAACCCAACAAAACAAACAAACAACCAAAAAAAACCCACAAACCCAACCAAAAAACAAAACCCAAGCATCCTGCATTTGACTTCTCCATTCCTCCGCAATCTTGTAAGCTTTAGTCAACCTCATTCCCTCTGAAAAGGTCTGCAGGCTTTTTCATTCAACCTTGAAAGGCAATTACTACATTCCCATCATTTCAGTTGCTCTGATGTCACTATAAGGATATAGCGTATATTCCTGCTGTGTGGAATCCAAAATTGGTCACAGCAGTCAAGATGTGGATGTTCCAAGGCACCATACACTGGCAAAGAAATCCTTCCATGTTGTTTTCAGTGCCATTCTTGACATTGACCAGGATTTTACTGGCTGTTTTTAGCTGCTGCTACTGCACATTCAGAGAGTGACTGTAAGTCATTGCACACCAAACCAAAACTCTTTCCAGTGTGGTAGCTAGAAATTCCAAGTATAGCATCAATTTAATGTTTAAGTCTTTATTTTTATTTTTATGTTTAAAAGTGTTTGCCCACTGTTTGACATTAACATGACTGAAAAGGAAAAAGAATTACATCATCTCAATGATGAAATGACTTCCAATTTTATTTTCCCATGCTAGTTTTGAGACAGGTGGAAATGGGGCAAGAAGGCCAGAAGGCCTCCATGGTTGGATTGGGGTGTGCTAAGAAAACTCAGAAGGAAAAAGGGAAGCTTATAGAAGGTGTAAGTGAGGACAGGTGGCCTGGGAGGAAAACAGAAACACTGTCCAAGAATCTTAGGATCAGGTCAGGAAAGCTAAGGCCCAGTTAGAATTTAGTCTGGCCAGGGACACCAGAGATAACAGGAAGGGTTTCTATAGGTACATTGCAAATAAAAGACAGACTAGGGACAATGTGGGCCCTCTCTGGAAGGAAACAGGAAAACTGGCTACCCTGGATTTGAAGAAAGCTATGATTCTCAATGACTTGTCTCAGTCTTCACTGTCAAGTGCTCTAGCCACGTTGATCACATCTTGGAAGACAAATGCAGGGACTGTGAGAATGAAGATCTTAGGCTCACTGTAGGAAAGGATCTGGTTTGAGACCATCTTAGGAACCATGTCCATAGGAATTGATGAAATCCATCTGCGGGTCCTGAAGGAGCTGGCAAATGAAGTTGCTAAGCCACTGTCCATCATATTTGAAGAGTCATGGCAGTCAGGTGAAGTTCCCGATGACTGGAAAAGGAAAAATATAACCCCATTTTCAAGAAAGGGAAAATGGATGAGCCGGGGAACTACAGACCAGTCAGTCTCACCTCTGTGCCTGGAAAAATCTTGGAGCGGATTCTCCTGGAAGGCATGCTGAGGCACATGAAAAACAAGGTGGTTGGTGACAGCCATCATGGCTTCACTAAGGGGAAATCCTGCCTGACTAATCTGGTGGCCTTCTATGATAGGGCTACAGAACTGATGGAGAGGGGTAGAGCAGCTGATGTCATCAACCTGGACTTGTGCAAAGCGTTTGACACTGTCCCACACTACATCCTTGTCTCTAAATTGCAGAGACATCAATTTGATAGAGGGACCACTCGCTGGGGAAAAAGAACTGGCTGGATGGCCGCACGCAAGGAGTTGTGCTCAATGGCTCAATGTCCAGCTGGAGACCAGTAACAAGTGGTGTTCCTCAGGGATCGGTGTTGGGACCTGTCATGTTTAACATCTTTGTTGGTGACATGGACAGTGGGATTGAGCGCGCCCTCATCAAGTTTGCCAATGACACCAAGTTGTGTGGTTCGGTCAATATACTGGAGGGAAGGAATGCCACCCAGAGGCACCTGGACATGCTTGTGAGGTGGGCTGATGCCAGCCTGATGAAGTTTAACCATGACAAGTGCAAGGTCCTACACCTGGGTCGGTGCAATGCCAGGCACAGCTACAGGTTGGGCAGAGAAGAGATTCAGAGTAGCCCTGCAGAGAAGGACTTGGGGTTGCTGGTCGATGAGAAAATGAACATGAGGCGGCAGTGTGTGCTTGCAGCCCAGAAAGCCAACCATATCCTGGGCTTCATCAAAAGGATTGTGACCAGCAGGTCAAAGGAGGTGATCCTGCCCCTCTACTCTGCTATTGTGAGACTCCACTTAGAATACTGTGTGCAGTTCTGGTGTCCTCAACATAAGAAGGGCGTGAAACTATTGGAGAAAGTCTAGAGGAGGGCCACGAGGATGATCAGGGACCTAGAGCATCTCCTGTATGAAGATAGGATGAGAGAGTTGGGGCTGTTCAGGCTGGAGAAAAGAAGGCTTCTTGGAGACCTCATAGCAGCTTTCCAAGTATCTGAAGGGTCCCTATAGGGATGCTGGGGAGGGTCTCTTTATTAGGGACTGTAGTGATAGCAAAAGGGGTAATGGGTTTAAACTTTAACAGTGAAAGTTCAGTTTACATATAAGGAAGAAGTTCTTTACTGTGAGGGTGGTGAGGCACTGGAATGGGTTGCCCAGGGAAGTTGTTCATGCTCCATCCCTGGCAGTGTTCAAGACCAGGTTGGGCGGAGCCTTGGGAGACATGGTGTAATGTGAGGTGTTCCTCCCCATGGCAGGGGAGTTGGAACTAAATGATCTTATGGTCCTTTCCAGCCGTAACCACTCTATGATTCTAAGATGAGAAATTTGTTGTGTTTCAGTCAAGTGAAGATTGTACTTACTGTTGCCCAGCAGTTGCCTTGGTGCTGAGGCAGCAGATAAAGAAATAGATGTGGAGAAAAAAAAAAAAAAAAGGTCAAATTAAAAATCCTAACACTTCAGTCTTAAATGCATTATTTTAAAAGAGTATGTTTTTGTGAATATATAAATTACAGAACTTGAGGGACACAGTGGCTTAAAATTAACTGAAGTAAATGTAGGACACAGCTGGGAATTAGTTCACATTTTTCTTTGAGAGGTAAATGCAGTCACCAAAAAAAAAAAAAAAAAGAAACAAAACAAAACAAACTAAAAAACCACCCCAAAATATAAAAAAAACCAAACAAAACAAACCAGTAGTATTTTTACTGGTTTTAATTTCAGATTTCAGTATCTCAATCATAAGTATTATGAGATGTCTTTATAATTCCGAGTTAGAAGACAATTCTTACATAGGTACCCCGCTGGTACACAGTATGGAAGGTTTAGAAGTTCTGAAACTTACTTGCTATATTTCAAACCACTTCAGTTACATCTGAGGTCTGTGACATCTTTCATTTCATGTAGTAAATGGCAGAACTGTGATCCCACTAAATTTGTTTTATTGTTTCTTGGAAAATAGTGTTAACGTCAGTCATGAATAATGTTCTCTGTCAATAGACGGAAATTTTGTCTTAAGCACACTTCTTGATCCCTTTCTGTAGTAGATGAGATGGCAATTATATATATTTACTTACATACATTTTCTTAGCATTCCATTTATACAAACATACACATGAAAGAAACATGACAGGAAAGATGAGGAGGCAACAATTTTGTTTGTTATAGAAGCAGGGAAATTGAGTGTACAGGATATTTCAAAGTGATCTGAATAGATCATCCTTGCACAGAATTTTAGGGGAGATACAAAGACATGAAAAAGAGTTGGTGTTTCTTGAGTAGTGACCATTAGTACCAGAACAATACAGGCCACATTGTTAGATGAGAAAAAAATGTATCATCTGTGGGGAGAGAATCCCACCCGCTTAGAGCAGGTCTGACATAAAGAGGAGCGGTAGGACTGTGCGCTCAAGCAAACTGTACTTCACATAATGCAACTGCATAGATAATAATTTGTTACAACAGTAGTATGAAATGAAGTTATGAACATAAAGCGCTGGCAAAGGTTCATAACTAGTGATGTGTCACAGTGGAAACAATGTATCATAATGTTGTTTGCTATTTTAAGACTGGATGTGTTTAACTGATTCCTGTATTTAACATCTGAATCCCAGCTGTGCACAGCAAGTCTTTTTGTTACCAAGTGAAAAGATTTTGACAAGTTCTGTCTTGGCAGTAATAGAATAGAATGATCACAGAATGACGCAGCTCTACTTGTACTTGGTATTATATTGGTTCTGACCTAGATAGCCTGCAGAGCATTTGGAGGATATGTGGAAACAAGATTTAAAAAATTATTGCATTCCAGGTTGTTACATTCATAAGGGATCACAGGCTAATCCTGCCTTTAGCTGCTCAGAATAAACCCAAGATACAAATGTCAAATGTCTTTACAGAGTAACAGTATGTCTCTCACATTTGCACAAATTCTAAGTTGTATATTCCATTATTTAATTCATACTTCTTTTAACTAACAATTCCTGATAAAAGCCAGCCAGTGTTAAAACTTTCATGTACAAATGAATCCCATTAAGAAGCAGACTGCCTATTTGGCTTGACAGGATGAGACATTCACTGTGTAAGATCTGCTTCCCACATGGTAAGCTTTGTCACATAGTCTGGCTTTAAGGCAGTTGCATTATTTTCCTTGTCACTAAAGTTAAATAAAAATGCTAAGAAAAGCTGTCAACTATGAAAACAAATCAAAATAAATAATTAAGTTCCCAAACATGGTTTATTGTTTTGGGTGTCAAAACATTGCTAGAGCAATGAAGGAGGAGTCTGTCTCATAGTTTATTTTATACTCTTACCATACTTAAATTCCTCAATAAGAGCAGTCACCTTTTTCTTGCTGCATGTCTTCTGCAAAACCCTCACAAGAAAAAATGGAATAATGAAAAACGTTTAAGAGGGCTTGGGAAGATCAGAGAAAGTAAACCTATTTTAAATCAGTTGTATTGTCATCTGCAGTTCCCATGCTAGGGATAGGAATTGACATCCATTCCTTTCTAGCTAAAAATTGTATGTTGCTCATGTGAGAAAAGGCATAGTGAAGTAAGAACAGAACTGCATGGCTTGAATGCACAGAATTATAAAATTCATCGTAGATATAAAATTCCTGAATAGGCATTTGAAGATAATTTTATTTTCATCTGCAATTTCTTCTTCCATGTATGATGTGCTTACAGCAAGGCTGTTATTCCCATTATCACAAACCAATGCTGTTTAGCCTGAGCATAAGAAACAGATAATCTTTCAGATATGTTGAAATTAGAGATATACGTCAGACTAGCTATTACTTCTGTTCTGAATCCAATAAAATATTTCATGTCATTAAGGATCACCAACAGTTGTATGGCGCTTTAAACTACATATGTAAATGAACGTGCAGAGTATTTTTCTAAATTAAGCAATCAACTCACATAAATTAGGCTTAGTGCTATTTTACTTCTATTTTGTAATCTTTTTCCCACTTTTTTGAGTAAAAAACAAGAGCTTGTTTATTGACAAAAGAATTTTGCTTCTTTTCTATTTGTCATATTGAAGTTTCTGAGTGCAAAACAAAACTGAAATGATTTGGCCTGATCATCAAACAGGCTTGCAGGACTTAGAGAGAAGAAATAGTTCTCTGTCAACACAAATGTGCATCTTTCAGAGATGCCTACAAAGATACTATGGTACTACCTAATGGAAACTATCTTCTATACTGAGGTGGGACACTAGGTCATAGCATACAACTCCATAAATACCTTAGCATCTCTGAGACTGGCCATAAGCTTGATAGTGAGGAGCTCAGTTTGGCTTCCAACACTTAAAAGTCCCACATGTAGCAGTGCTATTGAGGAAGTCATAACATTGTTCTTCAAATGACAATTATTTGAATTGGACATGAGAAGGAAAATAACGAATGTGAGTTCTGCTAAATGAATGGTACAAGTGGCTTACAGTTTTTGTTTGCTTATCTGGTCCTCTTTTTCCCCTGCAGACAGGGAGAGGTTGGATATTATTGAACCTTGTAATAGTGTCCACTCTGTCCTCTACCAAGAAAAGCAATAAAAAGATGCCTGTCTAACCTTTTCTACCTTGAGTTGAATCTCTTCTTTACTACCTTTGCTATGAGAGATCCAATAACAGAATAATTTCTTCAGGCACTGTTCCTCTTTAATGATCAAGGCAGTAATTCCAAAACCTAATCTCTTGTGCTTGGAAAGGGCAAATGAGATTCAGAGAAAATTTTGGGAACTGCAGGTTCAAGTATTGTTTTTTCCCCCTGCTCTCAGTTATTTTTATCATTTGCATCTGTGCAGAATGAATATAGAGTGTTGCTACTCTGTCTATATATTCTCCCCATACATGTAAAATAACTCACTGAATGACCAGAAATAGATTAGTTCTTCATCTTTTCTTTCTCCTAGGTTTAGAAGCATCTACCATGCTCATCATCATCAAAAGTGAAACTTGCTGTCTCCATGCATTAATGTGAAAATCATGTCATCATGCAAGGAGCAGGAAAAATGATGGAGTGTATTACACGTATTGTTATGCTTCACATCTAAATATTTTTAAGATATGTTTTTTGAACATCTGTGAATAATCAGCTCTAAAAAGCACAAGCACAGATAAAAGATAAAGCAAAATAGGAAAGCTAGAAATAAAGAGGTACATCAGGCCTAGTGAACAACTTGGGAAAATAAGTGATTATTATGAAAACTGGTATGCAGCTATCTGGCCTATTGTGACATCTTCCTCTTCTGTGAATTATAACCAAAGTGTTTAGATCTTTCCTAGAAGATAACTTCAAGGACTTAGATCGCTCTTTCTGTGAAGTGAAATACAGAGTAGAATACAGCATTTTCTGTCACCCTAGGAACCTGATGCCCAAGCTTTTTAAAATGTGTGATGAGACTTACTTTTGTTTCTAAATTTTACTTAATAATGTTTTGTAACATACCTAGAATCAATAAAACATCCATAGTTTATTATCATTCATATTTCAATCACGTTGAGGTTTGCCATCTGTCATCTACCATCTGAATTCCAATATAAGAATATGTATAAACAATGACGCAGTCTTTGTATGATATACAGCTTTGTGTCAGTATATTCACAAAACTAAGTATTTCTAGGGTTTGTTGCACTTTCAAGTTATATAAAGCGTTCTTGCATGATCTTGCATGATCCCCTCCCCGCTTCCAAAGGAGGACATAATCAGTGTAGAGTGACAATCAGCAGCACTGGCAAACAAACAGGCTCATTGAAGTTGTAGGTGTTTGTAATAGTTGGTTTTAACAGCATAGGTACAACAGTGAATAAAAGTTAGGTTTTTATTCAATCCCCTGACCATATAACTAGGAAAGAGTTAGCTATATGTATCAGAAAAGGAAAATTATAATTATTAGTTTCCCTATAATATTAGCTATTGAAACTACAAAAACTATTAAAAGATAACCAGTTTTGAAAAACAATAAAAATTCATTAGTAAAGCAGCTGGCACAAAGGCAAAAGTCTTTTTGCTACCTGGGTAACAGGTTTCCTCATAGTGCTCACTCCAGTGAGTAAACCTATTAAATCACCCAGAAGTTCAATGCTTTATTGCATGTGTGATTTCTATTTATGATCCAAAAGATGTTCTAAAGGAGTTAAAGTTTTCCTTACAGCTTGGGCCAAAGCCCTCATCTCACAAATGATGTGTTAAACCAATTTGATTCTTATCCCAAATTATATACAGTGATATTCAAAACTGAAGTTGAAGCATTAAGTTTTATCTGATATCCTGGGTTTACGCAATGTGTTTTTTTTTATGAGATGCTGTATAAATTTTGTTGTCACATTCTATGCGTCTTTCCTTATCGCTCTACATGCATTAATTTCATTGCAGCTGTTCCCACACAAAACAAAGGAGACTTGAGCATGATACAGTTTCCAAGCAGTCATCACTCTGATTTCTAATCATATAGTTAAAGACTAGATGTCAGTTCTTCGACAGTTCCTAAGAAAGCAGGTATCAGTAACATATACCACACTATTATGGAATCTGCTTCAGTTTGTTTTTTAAATCCAGAGAAAAGAGCCATACCAAGTTTTATAGGAACATTTCAAATTAGTTCTTTTGTGTTTGTGTATGTAGTTGCTACTTCTCTAATAAATTAACCAGTATATTTTAGCTATAATGAAATATACATCATCATCAAAGCTCCTTCAATTTGAGGCAAAATTATTTAAACTTACCTGAATTATATTTTGGGAGACTTTCAGTATCATTTTACTCAATTTTTATATTCTTTCAACTTCTTTATCCTTCAATAAATAATTACATAAAAAAATGGACCTCAGAAATTAGGTATTTAAAGTGTTGAGTAATGGAGCTCTCAGACATTTAATTCCCTGTTTAGTCATTTACAGGAAATACACATTTGTGCTACATTTTTTAAATGATTACTTTTCAGTGACAGGTGATGAAGACAACTCTACAGGCATGATTTACTTAGACACTGAGCTAACTGAGTCAGAAGAATAATTTAAAAATCAATTTTTTTTCCTAATTTCCAGGAAAACCTTACATAGCTATCATAAAAACAGAATCTCAGACTTGAACACAGTGCAAAATAAAGACTCAGCTTTATTATTATCTAATAGCCTACTGCTATGCATGATAAAAAGTATCATGAAATGTATTCTTTCTAAGTAGTAGCTGATGTTATTGAAAACTGGTTTTAAATGTCAAAATATTTAAAACTAATCTACATCTCATAACAGACTACACTTTTCCTCAGTGTCTGAGTTTCAGTAATTAAGATTTGCAGCTTTTTATTCCGTAGCATGTTTCATATTTTTGCACTGCAGTTAAACTATCAATTTTTGGCAGTGTAATAACCCTGTTGAGTCAATAGCTCCTGTTTCCTGTGATATTATTGACTCAGCAGTGTTCCTTGTTTTGCTTGTTTTTATACCACATGCACTTCACATACATGACCACTTTTAGCTGGTAGAGCACATCAACAAAAGATAAACTCATTCTAGTAGGCTATTATCCAATGTTGCCTATTTAGTGAGACCCTAGGAAAAGGCTTTTATAATAACATTAACTGGAGATAGCTTTAAAGTATATCGAATGATACAGCACTGCTGCCATACCTTCACATACCTACAGCTTGAATACCTCTTTAAACTGGGTCAGATGCCATTTGTCCTGTTTCAAGGACTGTGGTAAACATTCTTTTTTATTGTTCTTTAGCCATAGCCTCTACACATTGAAGTGATCTAAAAATATAGAATTATAGGGTGGTTTGGTTGGAAGGACCTTAATATTCGTCTAGTTCTAACCCTCCTTCCACGGGCAGAGACAATTTTCACTAGACCAGGTTGCTCAAAGCCCCTCCAGTGTGGCCTTGAACCGTTCCAGGTAGGAAGAATCCACAACTTCTCGGGGCTACCTGTTCCAGTTACTCACCAGCCCTCATCTTAAAAAAAATTCTTCCTTTTATCTAACCTAAATCTACCCTCTTCCTGTTTAAAATCTTTACTCCTTGCCTTATCACTACAAGCCATTGTATAAAGTCCCTCCCCATCATTGCTGTAAGCCCCCTTGAAGTATTGGAAGGCAGTGATAAGGTCTCCAAGAGCCTTCTCTTCTCTAGGCTGACCAACCCCAATTGCCTCAGCCTTTCTTCACGGGGGGGGATTCCATCCCTCTGATCATTTTCATGACCTTCCTTTGGACCCGCACTAACAGCTGCATGCTTTTCTTGTACTGGGGACTCCAGAGCTGGAAGCATCAGATGGGGAGCTCACCAGAGAGGAGTAGCAGGGCAGAATCATCCACCTCAGCCTGCTGGTAACAGTTCTTTTGGTGCAGCCCAGGCTATTGTTGACTTTCTGGGCTGCAAGTGCACATTTCTGGGTTGTGTCCAATTTTTTGTCCACAAGTACTGCCAAATTCTTCTCTGCAGGGACACTTTCAATCCCTTCATCCTACCCAGCCTGTATTCATATTGGAGATTGCTCTCTGTGAGGCTGACAAGCAATGTCATTTGGATTATTTGGAGGGAAGAGAAGCAAGAAAATATAGTTTCTTTAATTTTTATTTTTTAAAATGAGTTTGTGTAGTTACTCCATGTTAAATAACAACAACCATCACCCTCCTTTAGCACTAAGTTAAATTAATAGAGCTTAGCATGAAAGACTAATTGAAATTCCAAACAACATTTTAACAAAAATCCATGAAAAACAGACGTAAGAGCTGGAGGAAAAAAAATGTAGAAGGCTAACATATGTAAAACTTATATTTGCCTCTGAAGAAGTGCTTATAGTTACCGAAAGACATTCACACAGAGAACATGAAAGAAGGGAACTGTTGTTACTATGCTAACCTTTTTGTATTTTATAGTTGACAGAACTATTGAGCAGTTTCTGCTCTGTCTGACGTAGAGAAGTGAAAAGAACAGACATGCAGTATCTGCTTCTATGCATATCTAGGTTAAGTTCTTGGTGCCTAGGCTCCCAAGTGTTTTGAAAGCTGTTACAGTACCATTAATTTCACTAATCACACCAAAGATAAGCGGGTCAGATATGGGTGGCCCACAGGCCCGGGCCAGCTGTCCACAGCTAGCACTGGGGATAACACACTTCAGCTCTTGATCAGTTTATACTTCCACAGCACCTATAAGAAGGCATCCTATTCATTTCCTATCTTCCAGTCAGAGACCCCCCTGGAACTGCTAAAGCGCTTTGACTCCATTTTTTCTTTCCTCAGCATTGGAATTACGGTGGAATAGTTTGGCCACTTGACTAGAACTGCAAAACAAATTAACTCTGATCTGAGTTCCATTATACATAAATGACTAGGCATTTTTGTGTCTGAAACCTAGATACCAGAGGAGAGAAGAATGCAGTCCACAGTGTTAAAAGAATACACTGTATTTTGCATATGAGTGATTAAAATGCTTTGGATATGAATTTGTCCTTTTATTTTTAGTTGTATATGAACAAAAGTGCAATACTGTGGATATTTGCTCCTGGAAAGCTCTTAAAATTCTGTAACAAACTAGCAAATGAGATCAATGTACACATCACAGGTTTTGGGTTTTGAATACTTAAAATATTATGGATTGGGTTGTTTGTTTTTAAGATCAGTCTCTCTGATTCAGACATTTATATTTTTAATACGACAGGCTTCAATATCAACGCTATTAATGTAAAACAAATCATAGGCTATACAACTAGAAGTGAAATTGCCAGCTTTTCCTGCAATTAGGAAAGTAGCATGCATCTCTCCCCACCCCCTCACTTCAGCTTTGCATGAAGATAGTACAAGCTTAACTGTTTCAGGCATCCACCTCTACCAAACTTGGTAGAATTAAGTAAATGATTCAGAAATCCTTGGGAGTGACAGAGTAGGATGGCTGAGACTAAGGGATAGACATACTGAGGAAACCAATTTAAGGAAAGCTAAGTACAAGCCTCAGAACCTGAGGCAGTAAGTGTATTTCATATAAGCAGGTTATTAAATGCAGATCACTTCTCAGGAGGATTCTTTATAAAAAAAACCCAAACTGATGCTGTCCCTAACAAAGAGCTTAAAAGATTAAAAAAAACTCTAGTTCCTTATTAAAAAGATCAAAATTTAAATGTAATTCTTTGTAGACTTCCTCTTGCTAATATGGACTTAATATAGTTTTGCATTGAATAATCATGCTTTAGTGCAAAAAACAAAACTGGGTTTTATGTAAAGTTACATTTAGTGAGAAGACTATGGCCTGTGAAACCCTGAAACTGGTGGATCACAAGTCCAAAAAAATGCATAATATGACAAGGAAGAACATTCCAGTGTGAGATCTACAACAGTTAGGGGTTCTTCCCATAGAAAAAGAGAAAAATTAATATAGCATTTGCCAGAGAAACAAAGCTCTGACTTTGTTCTTTGGTTTTACTGAAAAATGGAAAATTTATCACAATCACAGGTTTCTGAGATTAAGATTTTGGGAGCCAGTCCAAGCATTTCTATCATGAAAAATTATTTTATAAATAGTAATAATAAAATAATAAAACCCTTACAGCCCACAGTTGCTTGTATTTGAAATATAAGGAATGTTAATATGCTGGTCATATCCACCTTAAATATCAAAACTGGAAAGTGCCTCGTGGTAACAGAACTGAATTTATATTTTTTTTCTCCCTCTTAGTCTCTCTCTCCCACCTACATAAGTTCTGAACTGGATAATCCATTTACATGTAAAATGCATCAAGCACCCATCTTGTCTATTTGACTACTTTGAAGGTATGTACAGGTGCAAAAATGTTTGCCAGTCAAGAGAACTTTCAGTTGGAACATATTTCTTAATAGCTGTATTTATATTTGTTCACCTAAACCACAAAGGGTGATTATTAGTCTACCCTTTGCACACAGTACTCTGCTTTAATTTTGTGTGGTTCCTTTCAAACAGCTCTTTGTCCTTTTCCTGCACTCACTCTTTTAGCAAGTTCTTGCTTGCTAGCTCTGATTTTAAGATGAACTTTACTAGTTTATGTGAAAAGGAAATGCTACTTATTTAATAGCTGACAAAATGTCAAGGATATCATTCAGATCCCTGATTCTTCTGCAGAATATATAAAACTTTAACCTGCCCTTGAGCAGCTTTATGGCATCATCATCACAGTCAGAGCTATCTTACTGGATATTATTAAATATAATAATATAAAAATGCCAATTTTAATATATAACTTGTCCCGAAAGAGCCCACAAATTTTTTTGAAATGGCATGAAATTTAATTTAATTTCCATTATTGACAAAATCTGCTGCACACAGTTCTTTTGTTTTATTTTGCTTTACATTCCTGAATGCTACCCTGTTCTGTTACTAGATTCAAAACATGATGTCTAGTCATTCTTCAGAAAACACATTAAAATCTAATTGCATCCTCTGTTTCTTTGGTACATAAAACAAAGCCTAAATATTTCTGCTTTTCTAGAGTTCAAAAGCAATACATCTATTGCAGATCATGCATGTAAACAATTTCCCTTTTGCTTTACATAGTTGTTAATTAGTTCACATGGTCTGTATTTATGGCTCATGGATTTGCCATGGTCTGCAGGCAGTAGTGAGCATGTCTATTTCCATTTATTTTTTTGTGTAATTAATTCATGATTAGATATTCTGTGCAATAAAAATATCATATACACTTATAATTCTAAAATGTCATTGCAATTCTGCTTCAGATACATACAGAGCATGAAGGTTACTATCAATTCTACAATTAATTGTAATATTCATGTTGTTTGCAGATTATTTATTTCCTTGTTCACTTAATTTCATCCAAATAAATTAAGAAACATTCCAAATAGACCAATTATGAAGTGATAGTTTTTTATTCAAGTAGCTGGCAAAATCAGACATAAGTATTTCTCAGGTCATTAAATTTAAATGGAATGCACAGAAATACTTTGGATTTTTTTTAAAGCACTCAATGTATTTCAGTGGAATTTTGGTTTATATATAGAATTGTGTATAAAGTGGGAATAGCTGGCAAAAGTAAAACTTCATGCTATTGTTCTGTTTAGCTTAATGCTGCAAGTACGCAAAGCCTCGCATGAATACTTTTAAAACATAGGTTTGTTTTCTATTCTGTAGCCACTTGAATTTTATTTTTTTCCAAAACTATATCATCGCGTAAGAATTAACTAGCAGATTTAAGTGTTTAGTAATATTTTATTGTTTGCAGGAGTTTTTAAATTTTTTTTTTTTTTTCCCCCAGTTTTCTTAGTTTCCATGGAATGCAGTGCTGTTGTTCAATGTCAGTGTCCTCAACATCAAGTAACCCAACATCTTAGATTTTACTCATGAGATAACGTTGTCATGGGTTCAGCAGCAGCAGTCATTTTTCTCCTTGGTAGCTGGAGTAGTGCTGATAACACCAGTGTTTTCAGTCACTGCTTGATAACGTTTTGGTCTGACCAAGGACTTTCTAAGTCTCATGCTCTGCCAGGGAGGAGGGGAGGCCAGGAGGAAGCAGAGACAGGACTCCTGACCCAAATTGGCCAAAGAGCTATTCCATGCCGCAGCACGTCATGCCCAGGATGTAAAATACTGGGGGCAGGAACCCGGAAGTCGCTCTCGCTCTCTCGGCTCGGTTGGGTGGTGAGCGGTTGTATCCTTTTCCCTTGTATTTGCCTTGTCATTACTATTACTGGTGGTAGCAGTAGTGACTTGTGTTATACTTCTGTTGCTGGACTGTTCTTATCTCAACCCGTGGGAGTTACATTCTTTCAGTTCTTCTCCCCATTCCCCCCCCCATCGGAGTAAGGGTGGAAAGAGAGAGGGAGAGGTTTGGTTTACGACTTAAACCACGACAAACCACTTTTGCTATCTTAGCAAATCTTGAGCTTCTGGAGAACTGTGTTCAGTGCAAAATATTTGTACAACTTGCAGCCTTCTATTTCATGTGGACTGTGTAATTTTCATGCTATAACATCAAAACATTACTTCCTAGTAAATGAATAAGGGCAGAGCAGTAGGATTATTTAAAAGGTGTAAGATTTTATGTAGCATCTCTGTTTTCAAATGTCACTACTTGTCTTAAATGTTAACAACAACTTGGGAAATGAGAGGGTAAGTAAAAATCAAACACTTAAGAAACAATAAGCTGAAAAGATGTGAAGAAACCTAAGGGACAAGTTGAAATGAGGAGGCCTCTTTTCATCAGTTTATACAAGATTCAAAATTTGTAGGACCTGACCAAATTGGGAATTCTCTAAAAGACCCAAGTCAGGAACATAGTAACTGCCAGAATAGAATAAAACTGCTAGGAAATCCTCAACACACTCCCAAAACATAGTTTTGCATATGCTGAAAAAGGGAAAATCCACTATCTGCTTTTGTGACCACTTGCATTAAACCAAAGTTAAAATAAGAATTTTTTTTCCAGTTTTAAAGTTATTAAATACCAATGCACTGTATATCTTCTTTGAAAAGCTACTTGATGTTGCCTCTGAGTTTGTGGGTTGTTGTTTTTTTTTCATTTTCCATGAATAAATATTACTAGCTTTCAGATAGTTTATATATTCTAAAACTTGTCTTCTTTTTTTTTTCCCCCCACAGTAACAGCTTTTTTGTTCACACACAAATTTAAGCCAACTTACTGGTTTTGACAATCCCTGATAAAAGCACCAAACAACACTCATATCTACAAGAGGTGATTAAAACTGACTAAAGGTAATTCAAGCAAAATAAAACAATACATGTACTACTAAACCTCAACTAGTTCTCAAAGTAACCTGTATCTACTTCAAATATTCTGAAAATGATTATCAGTTCCTCAGTAAATCGCAATCAGTCTGGCAAGATCCTAACACACAGTGATGAACTGAGAACAAATTCTTTTGCAATTGTTCTATTTCATTTCTCATAAATACATGTGGTTCTCATTTCACTATATGTGATTCACATTACATCTGATATCACAGAGAAGGCATAGCTACTTTATGCTGACACAGTGGTATTACCTTTGGTCATCCTCAAAGAACACTAAAATATTAAGTTCCTGCAATTTTTCACCACCTGTAGTATGAACTTTAAAATGGGCCTGTCAAATGTGCAAAAGTATTACAATTTCTGAAAAATTAGAGGAAATTAGAAAGAAAATACACAGGGAAGGGCAAAAAGGGCAATGTGATTCTTAATTTTGTAAACTGTTTTCTTCCAGTTTTATGTTAAAATAAAATGCCAGATAAAGTTATTAGTAGCAAATATGACATGAGAAATAAGAATTGAAAAGTAATTTAAGCTTGAAGTAAAACGTCCCAGTGGAATAAGCAGTACTTTAGGTCAGGCTGCAGAAAATCCTCAACATCTGAAAGGTATTCTGAGGCTGCTAACAGTAATAAGTGTCTCAGGTCACCTTGGCACTAAACTGTGCTGTAACTTTCATTGCTAAAATACTGAGAGAAATCTAGAGCATCTGAAGAAGTGTGGCAAAATTTGCTCTGTTTATGATATTCTTTGTTTCTTTTGGAGAAATATGTCAAGCGCTATGAACGAAATAGCAGTATTTAACTTTTAATAAGGGTACTATGTGCAGTGTTGGGGGTTTGTGTTTTTATTCCATGACACTAAGCTGGGCAATCAGTGGTTATAACTTGCCTACTATGAAGTTTTCCAAAGACTACTGGTTGCTCTCTGAAGGAACATACTGTTGAGATTCTTTTGCAGTAAGGGATGTGTGTGCGGAGTAGACCTGAAGGAGGTGCAGTGCTTAGTAATGAATTCTGATTATTTACAGGTAAGGCTATAATGGCTAAGGTAAAAACAGTAGAAAAATAGGACTTTCACAGAGATTGCTGCATTCAGAAAGATTTATGTGATTTCATTCCTATATGGGTTTAATCTCCTTTATCAACAAAATTAATCTTCCAGTAGTAGTGGTAAAAAGATATGACAAATAAATGAGTTATAAACCATTCTATAAAATGTGCAAACCTGTTAATGACAGCAAGATGTGTGTAAAGAATGATGTCCTCTGATATAGAAAGAGGAAAAAAAGGAAGGAATTCCAAATAATTTCTGGCATTTGCTATTTAGAGCAGAAGCAACACTGGAGACAGTTGCAAAATGGCTGCTTAAAAGTATAATCAGTTGCTTTTTCTAGCTTTGAAGAACCAATAACTGGTAAAATATGAAAGGGATTCTTAAAGAAACATTACTGCACAATATTAGCATTTGTTTCTCATTACTCCTCTACCTTTTATCTGTTATGTCTTGAGAGAACTGCTAGCATACTGCTACATTTTCCACAACTTATCTTGCAAAAGCAATGTATTGTATAATATATGCATAATATTCCAATATAATACATATAGATATAATACATACAGTAATTCCAAAACCCCCTTTGCCACTGTCATGGTTGAAGCCCAGCTGGTAACTCGGAACCTTTCAGCTACTCGCTTACTTCCCCTCTTTTCTTTCTGTTCCCTAAGGGATGAGAAGGAGAGTCAAAAGAATGTAAATCCCATGGGCTGAGATAAAAGTAGACCAGTAACTAAGGTATAACACAAAACCACTACTGCTACCACCAATAATAATAACGATAAGGGAAATAACAAGGGGAGAGAATATAAAACTAAAAGGGGAAAAGGAAAAGAAAACAATAAACACAAGTGATGCACAATACAATTGCTCACCACCTGCTGACTGATACCCAGCCTGACCCAAGCAACAATAGGTCCCTTCTGGGTAACTCCCCCCAGTTTATATACTGGACATGACGTGCTGTAGTATGGAATACCCCTTTGGCTAGTTTGGGTCAGGTGTTCTGTCTCTGTTTCCTCCCATCTTCCCCTCCTCACCGGCTGAGCATGAGACTGAAAAAGTCCTTGATCAGAGTAAACATTACTTAGCAACAACTAAAACCATTGGTGTTATCAGCACTGTTCTCAGGCTAAAGTCGACAAACACAAAACTGCATCAGCTACTAAGAAGGAGAAAAATGACTGCTACAGCTTAACCCAGGACGGCAACATAATCAAACTGAACTGGAATGATCATGTTGCACGTAGATATGGTGAGTTTGTGGGTTTCTTTTTACAAAATGGATTTCCTGGTCTCTTTCAGGTTTATGAAGGTTTCTGAAATTCTACTTTCAAAAGCTGCCATTTAAGATTACCCATTGACTTATCAGAGTGACTGTCTGTGCAAGGAATTTCTTTTTCAATCTCCCAAGGAACCAGAGGCCACTGTTTTCCTTTAAATGACAATGTTTCAGGGTAGTCAGGTCTGGACTGGTGAACAAGCAGTTGCTAAAAACTTTCCTGGAAATCTGGGCATTTGTCTGAACCTGGCTACCAGTACCAACATGCCCTGCTTGCGTTATCCCAATGCTGTAGGATGGGTCTCCTTCTGATGAGGCCTCTTCTTCTGCCTATCTTGCTGTCACCCTCAGCTCCTTTTTTCTCAGGGTGCAGTCTGCCCTTGCTGCCACCTTAGGGGACCATGTTGTACAGATTGTCACTGAGGGGATGTTTAAAAGCCCTTACTTCTTAGGATTTTTTAAACAGGACAATGCTCGCATGGGGTATCACATATCTCAAATCTTGATGTCTTATCAGTTCCTGTCTGAATGGTAACAGGAGTCTCCATTGTAAGGAACTTTGCTGTAAGGTCTTCAGCTGGATCAGAAAAGACTCCTTAAACTACAGCTTTTCTGAATTCTTGCATTCATTCTTGTGCCCTGTGGTCCTATGTTATCACTTCAGCATATGCATATTAAATTGCTATTGATTAACTTAAACTGTGTACAAAACACCTGATGTCTTAAGTGTGGTCTTCAATTTTATCTATTTAAAGCTAAATCAATTCTGCAGCAAGAATTGCTTCAGAGAGTCTCTGGAGCAGCCAGTTTCTCCATCCCAGATGTTAATCGACACACCTAAACACAGAGATATTCACTGTGAATTGCCAAGTGCAAAGCAGAGGGAATCACTGTCAGTCCCTGAATTTCCTGCCTGGAGACCACTTGCAGCAATTAGTGAAATGTTTGTGGTGAAGCTGGGGAGTCAAATCCCTTGTCTCAAATCAGTCCATGGGTTCATCTCAGCAAGAACTGGCCAGGGAGCTGCTTTGATCAGCCAAGGAACTGGTGACTGAGTGCATTGGGAGTGCCCACCTACACCACAATTACAAATACAGGACAACTTGAATTTCATCCTTAATACAAAATGTATAACTTAAATTCTGTAGATTTTGCTACAACCAGATCTGAGCTTTTCAGGATTTAAAAAAAAAATGAGCTTGTTAGAATATTTGTTCTCTAAAACTAACAACTTTGATAAAACTATACTTTTAGGACATTCATAATTAGGATTTTTGAATGCCACAGTAGAACAAACAAGTACCTCTCTGGTAGTTGTCAGAATAGCATTTGGGCAAAATTTCAGAAACATCTGCATCTACCTTCTAGTCGCAGGTCTTGCAGAACTGGGAGTTTCTCTTTTCTTACAGGGTAAAGTGACATCAACAGATATGATGACCTGTTTGCTACATATAAGTTTCATCTTAAGCTCTTCCTAATAGAAAAGCTTTTTTGCTACTGGAAACTTCAACTGATCTTGCTGCTATTAATTGTCTGCACGAGAAAAGGCTAAATTGACTAACATGGACAGCAGCATAAAGTTCTTGTTAAACAATGGGATAGTTTCTGGACCTGTTAGCTGCAATTTTTGCTATATTGCTACAATGTCCAAGTCCTAATGAAAATAACTACTTCAGCAATGAAGACAAGATGAATCACTGACAGATTTTACAAACCTTCCCTGTCTTAAAATGTTATCAGAGGCGTATGAGACACCTGTGCACACGCTAACAAAATACACAGACACTAACAGAATTATTTTCATTTTCTTCTCCAGTGGAAAAAAAATAAAAGTAGAGATTTCCAAACATCACTGTGGCAAAGAGACAACATTTACTTTTGCTTACTGGCAAGAAAACTGAACAAAAGGAAAGGACATTTTTTTTTAAATAAAGACTGTGCTACCTTCAAAAAAGACATAATTTTCTCCAAAAGATAAAGGCTGGCCAAGTCCCATAGCTCACTCTTTTTTATTCCTCTCACAGAGCTGAGTCATGCACTTACTGTCAGTACCCCTAAAAAATCCTCACTTACAGCTCCATAAGTATCTTAATAGCCACTCTTCACAAGTTTTACATTGTATAAGGTAATCTTATGAATCCTTTCATAAAAGAAGGTATCCAGATATGTTAAAAGGTTCTCACCTTGTCTGATGGGAAAAGTTTCCATTTAAAAATGGGACTACAGCATCAAAATTGCTTTCCAAATGTATCCCCTAGGGAAATGACAGAATGAGCAGTATATTCAGCCCACTTTTTCACTTCTCTCTTTTCCCCACTTACTCTATCCCAACTCGACATCCTTTTCACGGCTTTGAGAAGCTACAGAGTCTTCCACCATCACATATCAGAAAATGCTGCATGAAAGCTGTTGCAGTGAGCTTCTAGTAGCACTCTGAAAAGTTTCTGGGGAAATTATTAACGAAGTCATAAAGGCAGCCTAGAATGGGAAGCCTGAAATAGTTGGAGCTAATCTATTACTTGAAAGTGTCAGCAGCAGAAAGTGTTATCTGCTGCTTGCAGCAGGACTGTGGATACATGTCATGCCTGGATTTCTACTTTACTTACGCTTGGACTCATCTTAAGGGATGGGAACCATTAGACGCTATTACAGTGATTGAATCAATGTACTTTAAAGAACTTAGAGCTTTCATTTCTGGCCACTGTTGTCAGAATTTGCCCTATGGTCTCAGCAGACTAGACAAAATTGAATTTTGCTGTTTGAAGGAGAAAGGCAATATGAATTTTGGAGGAGAATGGCAACTGATACATCTTTCTCCTTTCTGCCCTCCAAAGGGACAAGGCTTTCTTTTTCCCTGGAAGATGAATTCATCAGCACCATGCCAGCAATAGTCTGTACGGATGAGACATTCAAAACTCATTGTACTCCCACTAGCTCCACAGAGAAGATATTGATGCACTCAGTGTACCAACAGCATGTTGTTATTTTGAGGAACTCCAAAGTTGGGTCAAAAAATTGGTGTAAGGTTGCGTGCACTGGCAGCAAGACTGACAGGACTGCCTGCTAACAAGGGTGGTTTTTTACCCTCAGCAATCTACCCAGAAAAGGTGGTTGGCTATTGTAATAATGCCAGCCTAACTTCAGTCAAAAGGAGCAGGACTTTTCTGCTATATAAGCATAACATGACATAATCATAGAATCATAGAATAGTTAGGGTTGGAAAGGATCTTTAGATCACCTAGTTCCAGCCCCCCTGCCATGGACAGGGACATAAAATATCAGAATATTTATGTCAGCCTTTAAAATTAGTTTGAATTTTGTTAATGCGTTTACTGGAAGACAAGGAGTAAATTATTAGTTGACCTTAAGAAGTTAATTAACGACATCTTTCTTTTTACTCGATTTCTTCACGAGGTAAAATGGGTTACTTTTACGGTTAATCAATTCTTAAATGTAGTAATTTAATTGTTGTTTCAATGCCATTTTTTTATAATACCTACAGCCTTATTCAGAAAAGTTAAAATAAAAGTGCATAAAAAGGTATAGATCAGTTATAGGTCTAAAAAATAGTGCTGAAGACTGGGTGTGATTCAGTTTGAGGTTAAGAAACATAAATTTAAATTTCTACAAGCTGGACTGCATGTGTATTCCCAGTCTTTAAACTCATCCTATGGCTGGCATTCTGGACCCAATTTTGCTTTTTAAATGCAGTCATCTGTTGAGATTTCTTAGTGTATCTTAGACATCTCCAGCAGAATGCATATGATACAGATCATACAGGAAGTTCACACCTTCCTGTAACAGTAGACAGTAGGTCAGACAAGATAGACCAGAAAGGCTAGAAGCATGAGCTGCCCATGTGAGGGAATGGAGTAGAGCTCCTTATGTCTAACCAGCTGAATGTCTTTGTGACAGGAACGGTTGTCATGATGGTAACTGGCAGCTGCCTTAAGAAAGCTGCATGAAAGAATTGGAGAAATAGTGCAGTGGGGTTTTCACCAAAGAAATGGTCATGAGGTTAAGAATGCATCTCACCCATATTTCAGTGGTAAAAGGTACTTGCTGACTGACTGGGTGGAATGCTCTTTTTACAGGTTTGTGAATGATGCCAGACTGGAAGAAAGGAGTCTGAAGGGTCAGACTGCTGTTAAAAGGGACTTAAACAGAATAAACGATCTGTCACAAACTCGATAATAATCATAAACACTAAGTCCTGCACCACAAACATAATAACCCAACAGAACAGTACTGGCTAGACATTAACTGGACAGAAGTTTAGTGGAAAGGGAGCTGGGGGGCAGCAAATTTAATAGGAACCTGCAGTGTTCAGCAGAGGGCAACAGCACCTGGGGTTGCCTTTTCCTTTTGCTTACTGGCAAGGAAACTGAACGAAAGGAAAGTACCTATTTTTTTTTAAAGAAGGAAATACTGAGCTACCTTCAGAGAAGACACAACTGTCTCTAAAAGATAAAGGTGGGACAAGTTCCATAGTTCATTCTTTTTTATTCTTCTCATACAACTCAGCTCCCTGCCCCAGGGCCCTCTGTGCCCCTCAGGGCACAGGCAGAGCAGGCGCAGTGCTGTGCAGCAGCAGGGACTATGCCGGTGTCTGCGGCAGGCTGCTCCCGGGTCAACTGACACTCGTGGCCTCCGGACAACATGGGAAACCATCCCCTGCCTTGGTGGAGCATGATCCCTGCTCTGCCCCTACAAGCAACACACTGCTCACCAAGAAAAGGCACTCAGCCTCCCTCAGCTCCTTCTATCCGTTGAGCTGTTTTGAGATAAACACAAAAAAAAAGGCTGTTGATCATCAGTCTCACAGATACCTTTAACAAGCTAGTGGAAGCAAAATGAGAAAACAGAGCCAGGCTCTCCTAGGAGGAGAAGCAACTGACACAGGTTACAAGGTAAGGAAGTCAAAATAGATACAAGGAAATTTAATTTCGTTATGAAGGTGGTTAAATTTGCTGCCCAGAGAGCTTGTAGAATATCTATCTGTGAATATATTCCAAATATGACCTGATAAAGCTTTAGTTTACATGATATAAATTGGTCTTGTTTTAAGCAAGAGTTTGGAACAGATGACCTCCAGTGTCATCTTAACTGAAGTTATTTAGTGATTAATGATAATATTTTGAGATTCTATGATAATAACAAAGAAAAAAATGTGAAATTAGTAAAGAAATAAAACCCTAATTTTTGCATTATCGACAATTTCCTTATCTATGGATAACGAAATAATGGTTTTCAAACAATTGAA
The DNA here is from genome assembly GCA_030323915.1 of Brotogeris chrysoptera. Lineage (NCBI taxonomy): Eukaryota > Metazoa > Chordata > Aves > Psittaciformes > Psittacidae > Brotogeris > Brotogeris chrysoptera. The sequence goes on along the minus strand of JARCZZ010043373.1, from coordinate 8,018 downwards.
CTTCAGTATTCTGACGGTACTGACAGTTTAAGAGTAGCGGTTGAGAATTTTCTCCTGATGTGCACCTTTTAAAATTTGTTAATGTTCTTGGCTGATTATTGTTGGAAATGCAAAAACCTCTAGACCTTGCAAAAAGGAGAGTAGGCAGACTTTTACAGACAGCAAACACAGACAGAGTGTGAACTCTTAGCGGTCTTGCCAACTTGTGTTTTGTGGTACTGGTCTGTCGTAATTCTGTGCATAAGGACTACACCTTCAATGTAATTCTGGTCTATACATGTAGAAAGCAGCGATACCTGATAACTTGATGAAATACAAATCAAATAAAATTAGCTGCTTCCTCTGTATAAGCTAATTTAATGCAAAACCCACTCTATTTAATGACGATGTATCTCCTCCAGTAGGGAATTAAGTCCTTGAAGATAAAGTGGCTTAAATTTGCTATAGATCCTGAGTAAAATGAAGTAGATTCATAACTAGGAGACTATTGCCTGTTAAAATGTTAGAGAGAGAGATGCATGTTGATGTCCTCATGGAGGGCCAAAACAAAGAGATGGGGATTTTGAAATAAAAGGCAAAAAAGCGTAAATACAGATAACAGTCTCAGGCAGGCAGTAGATTGTATGCTGTCAGGAGGAATGTGAAAAAGGAGCTGCTTTTATCCAACTTAAACTGGTACCCATAAAAGTAGGGTAATTTTCAGTATTAGTTAGTAAAGCCTATTTCAGGAGATGATAAAGGCAAAGCTTGAAGCTACACATTATATTTCCACAGCTTTTCTCCACTGAATATAAATTATATTTAATGGCTTTATTTCACACATATTCCAATTGACTTAAGGGCATGACCTGCAAACAAATTAGCAGTACTGACTTTAATACTTGTATAGTATAAATATATAAATAGCCTTGCATTTCATGTTCCTCTTAGCCACTAGGATTCATTCTAATCATCTCACCTCATAGTCCTAGAAAAATATTATCAGACACAGAAAAGATTGCTGGCGAGGCTCTAAATTTCAGATCAATATTGATCACAGTTTGCAGAATGCTAAGACCAAATTCAATAGAAAACTTCAGCACTTCATTAATCTTTCAATGAGTTTTTATGCACAGTTATTATTGGCTTCTGTAAATCAGAGTTTTGAAGGGTAAAATATATTTGCCAAGGCAGACTTACTGACAGGTTATCTAAAGTTTGTGAGCTCACTGAATATCAAGGGCCAGCTATTTATGGTATAAAATTGCCTAAGTGTTGCCTGCAATAAGAAATTTTGTTTTTACATTCGCTGCATGCAATTATGGCACCAAGAAAGGACATGATTTCTAACATGGAATTTATGCATAACACCTCGTGTATGCTAAACATAAAAAAAATATAAAAATATCTAAATGGAAACAATCCCCCCCCCCAAAAAAAAAAAAAATTACTAATTCATTTAAAGAACATCAAAATCCTACTGCTGAAGGAGATAATGTTATGAAGTTCATTTTAGTGAAATAAGTTAATTTCACCTGTTGGATAATGTAAGCTTAGCCAATAATGCATATGTGGGAAAAAAATCTAATTTCTTAGAAAGTTTTCCAGTTGCAGTGGCAGCAAATTTTAGTTATGAAACTATCATGCTGTCTCTGGACTATTACTTAGCAAATAAGTTTTAATAGCAATCTTTCCTTACAGCTATAAAGGCCTCTAGAGTACACTCATGAATTAAAGAAAAAATATAATCTGTAACCAGCAGAAAAAATTAATTTCATTCAAACCAAAACCCAGTTATTTTCTTTTAATTCATTTGTGAATGAAAATCTGTTTACTCTATCAGAAAATTATTGTCATCTATTATTTAAGCAGAAAATTATTGATTGATGATTGCTTTCTCTTCATTCTGACTTTATCATTAATAAGAGTTCCAGAAGTTGAGGAAGAATAAAATGTATGAAAACACAATGCAAGATATTATGGAACAGAATTTTTGTTTCAAACGTAAATGTTTTCAGTCATACTCACTCACTCCCTCATGTATTTTACTTGTTCATTCTTTCATACTAGCACCAAGTGGTACGTATTCAAGTAGTTAGATTAGCATTACTTGTGGTGACATGGATGATAAGGTTGCCAGCTATCAAGTCATCTCCTAGGTTCTTCTTGAATGGTGACAATTATCTCATTTTGGCTAATACATCTTATAGAACTTATGAGTCAACACTTGATATGGTCTGATTTTTCATCCCCAAGGTCTTCTGTCCCTTGCTTCCCTCCCTATAAATCTGAGGCATGGTTGCTGCCCATTGCCTTATATTCCATACCTTACAGCTAAAGTGTGTTTTCTTATTAAAATGACAAGAAGAAGGATCACATATGCAAGATTGCACTGAGTGAACGTTCTCTAGTTGAAAGTCATCTGTGTTTTAGTCTTGTTGCAAAACAAGTCTGCTTCAGTGCTCACCAGCTTTTTGTTGTCAGTCATGTCCAGTTTCTAATACATGCAATGCATTTTTTCCTCTGTTGTTTTTTTCCCAGTACTTAAAGACTAATGCATTTCTATTCATATTTCATACCAGTGTTTAGAAATCTCTATGGAAGGTGCTTGCTCTGCACTGTCATTCAGACAAGTGCAGGAGTAAATGTCAAAAATGATAGCATAAAGAGAATCATGGTCAGATATACTTGATCTATTGACATGAGTTCATTATACACAAGAAGATTTTTCCTTGTGGGATGATGCGCACCAGCAAGTACTGTTAATTTTTAACAGCCACTGGGGCATGCATTTTGTTGTGTTCACTCTTGGAAAATTCCACCAAGGAAGAAATGTGGGCAACTACCCTTCAAAGTTCTAATTGATCGAGAGCAGTTCTGTTATAATCATCTCAGCATTTTTGAAGATATCTATACATTCTTCATATTTTCCTTTCTTTTTAACAACAGTAAAGTTATCTTCAGTATCTCACAATATTTTCAATTTTCTCATTCTTCTATGCTTTTTGTATCTTCAGCTATTCTTTTTTTTTTTTTTTTGTTCAGAAAATGTACAGCAGTACAGATACAGGAGAGAATATTCTAGCTGTGACATTAGCAAAACTGACATGAGTGGAATAGTTTCACTGCTATAAGGTAAAGTGCATTCCAGAACTGAGTTTTAGATTTCACTTTTTATTTTTCTTTGCTTTATTATAATACTGTATCATTGACTTGATTTGTAGTCCATTAAAGCTTCTAAATATCTTTTAAAATAGTACAATATGACAGCTATTTTCTATTTTTGTGTTTCAATTTAATTTTTCCTTCAGTGTTTCTTAACTAGGCTGTTGAAATCCCCTGATTTCACTGGAAAATACTGGAAAGCTGCATGATTTCAGGAAAGAGAGAGATGTTGAGTGGCCATCCTTTTTTTCAGGGGACTGGACATCACGTATTGTTCTATTCCATTTTTCTCAGTGCTAGCAAATATGTACCCCTTATCCTGTAACATTTTTTCATGTCCTTTACTGGCTTGCCATATGCATGCACTGAGACCCTCTGACATTTCCTTTCCTTACCTGCTCCAGCACTCTTCCTTTTAAATTGTGAAGTTCTACAGGTTGTAACAGCTGGTCCGGTACATCTTGTAATCAAAGGGTTATCTACAAAATTTAAATTTAAAAGTTGCTTATAAAAGTAATGTTTGAACTACAGTACTGTTATTTCTTCAAGACCCAATTCCAGTGCTGGCCTCTCCTTGGTAACCCCAGTTACAAAGGCTAGCCTAAAACTAATAAAAGATCATGAGGTCTGTCGGTATACATGTACACATTCATATATATGTACACTATGCTTATACGTACGTGTATATGTATACATATACATACTTTTTGCATTGTATGAGTTTTCTTTTCCTAACCAAATTTGTAACTATGATGCTTCCTTTTGGCACTCTTAGTCTTTGTATTAACAGCCCACTTTTGTTTCAAAGTAGAAAACCAGGGAATAAAAACTGCCAGAGGCATGGGCAGAACTGCAATTTTTTAATTAACAGGAAAACCAGTCTCATACTTGTGTGGAGTTTTAGGTTTCAGAATTCCATTAATAGTCATAAATCATAGACTCATAGAGTTAGGGTTGGAAAGGACCTTAAGATCATCTAGTTCCAACCCCTCTGCCACAGGCAGGGACACCTCTCACTAAACCATGTCACCCAAGACTCCATGCAACCTGGCCTTGAACACATCCAGAGTCTCACATTCTACGATGTCTGAGATCTGTAATTATACCCGTGTTCTGATTTTTTCCTCCCTCTTTCTCCTGGTTGATTCTATCTTCTATTCATGAAAACAAACTGTGGTGATTAGCCTATTCAAGAGAATACTAGTGTCTTTACTTTCTTCTTGTGAAATTAATTGTGCTTGACTTAAGTAACTAACTTTTCATGTATAGGACCTATTGACTTACCAGCTGCATTTGCTGTCAAATTTTTTTGGCATAGGCCATAGCTTGTTAAGTTCTGCCCTTTGTGGTTGTTAGTCAAAATTGTTAAAATTGGTTACTGTGATAATTCACACTGTAACACAGAAGGTTGTTGTTAGATCAGTGTTTACATCAATAATTAAAAAACTTCCAAAGTTCTATTGCACAAAATTGGCCAGTTTGGTAATCAATGTGAGCCACTGTTCTAGAGTTTTTCAATTTTATGAATGATCTGCACATTTTCCGTTTTGAATTGTCATACTGAAGTTATATACATGGTTGGCTACTGGGCAGATCACAGCTGGTTAGAGTTTGTTGTTACCATATCAAATTTGGCCCTTCAAATTGCGACCCTCATGATCCCAAGTTCAGACTGGTTTCTGTTGTTCATATTGGCTGAGGTTATGCAAATCATCTTGCTTAACAGTTGATACAGAAATCTAGGTATTATTTCTTATATTTTAAAAAATTCACCTCAACCTCCTTGTAATTACAAGTAGAATGCATTTTCTAACCATAGTTTATCTTCAGTTTGGCGTAAGTTGACAATCTGCAATAAATAAACATCTTCACTGAAAACAGAGGACATAAGCAGTAAAAGGTTTAGTAGCTGAGCTTAGGAATGCCTAGGCCTACTATTTGCATTCATAGTATGCTGTGCAGTAGTGTCATCCCTTATGTTAGCATGTATGACACATCCTCAATATTTTTTAAATCTTTTCTTCAGATTGGGCTTATAGGGCTTTATTTTTCTAGCTTCCTTATGAGGTCTCATGTGGCATTGTTGAAAAAGCTTTATTAAAGTGAAGCGATCTCATCTTCTGCTTCCTTCTTATCCATTATGGTAAAAGTTACTATGTCAGAGGAGGAAATTAGATTGTTTTGACATGATTTACTCTTGAGAAAACCACGTTGGCTGTTTTTTATCACCTTTTTATTTTCCTGTAGAGTGCTTATAAATTGGCTGTTTAATACCTTTTCCCTGTATCTTTCCACATACTGAAAATACTTCGGCTGGTCAGTAATTTCTACCTTCCTAGGGGAATCTTATGGCTTGTCCTCTTCAGTCCCCTGAGACTTCTTTCTTCTATGAGATCTTAAACATAATGACTTGTGATTCAGACACTACTGTGGCTATTTCGTTAAATGCTCAAGGCTTTGTTCCTTCAATCCATCACTATCATGGCCCACTTAATTACATAAAATAGCTTCTGATCACTAACAAAAGATAATATGGCAATAGAAACAACATCTTTCAATTTTTTTCTGCTATATGATATTTTTCTCCTAAGAAATCTTTTCTTCCTTGTCTTCAAGTTTATGATTTCTTTATAGAACTTTTGTCTCTTCCTGTTTATCATCTATTTCGTATTTTAATCTTCCAGGTTTTATCTGTAGGCGATTGTGCTGGTTTTGTGGACTCCTGCTTAATTTTGTAGTTTTGTTTTCATGTTCTGTACGACATCCTTTCTTTTTTTTTTTTTCCCCGAGTCTGACAGAAATCCTGGTTTAGCTATATTGTATTTTTAACACAGCTTTGGCTGTTCTTCTACCTCTGGATATCTCTATTTTTAATAACTGAAAATTATTCTGTATTTTATTCCATTCCATTGAAAATCAAATCTTGCCATGCCACTCATCTGATCCAAAAATTAATGGAAACTTCTGAAAAAAAAATCCCTTCAAATTATTATTATTATTTCAGCTCCTTTCTTCTATTCTTTTTCTTAGAATTGTGAACCTGATCCTCCTAAGAAAATCTCTGCTACTTTCCACATTGTAATCCTCAGCCACCACCTGTCAGTTGGAGTAGAGATTGGAGACAGTTGTTTCCTAAATTAAATCCCATTTCCCATTCTCCCCAGTGTATTCTCTTCAATTCTGTTAGAAGTTTTGCCTGGCTGTGTTGCTTTCTAACAGATATTGTATAATTAATGCTTTCCTTTATCATTATCTCTCACTCTTTCTTTTGCTAAAAATACCTAATTTCCTACCTTTGGTACAACAGTTTCAAAGAGTCATTACAAATCTTTGTCCTATCCCTTACTATATTCATGCAGAAAAAAAAAAAAAAAAAAGAAAAAAAAAAGTATAGTCTCTTCATCACTGTGGTTTTAGGACAAATACATCTTTCTTAATATTTGACACTTCCTCCTTTCTTACTTCTATATTTGTCCTCTTAAATTCCAACACTGCGATTTACCATGAATGTCTGTGGTGCTAGTGAGGTTGTAGCTTTGTCTGAATATTAGGAATTTCAGTTCTGTCTGTGTTTTCTACTTTGAAGTTTAAACAGTGCATATCATTTTTCTTTCTTTTAGTAGAAAGAAGCAATCAATTTTCAGTTCTTTTTGCTAGATAAGAACTGTGTTTTACTTAGTGGAGGGCTTTTATTGTCAGCTGTTATCAAATAGTCTAAAGCTCCTTTCTCTAGTTTACTGAATTGATGATCTCTTCCATTGTATGGTGGTTCTTGGAGATAAAGGTTTTGTAACTTGTTAAATTTCAGTCATTTAGGCAAACTTGCTAAAATGAAGCATAGGTGATAAGTATGTGGAACAGTGCTTTACCCCTTAACATGGCTAATGTCTGGTCTCTGCCAATTAAACAATAAGGTAGCACACCCTGTGTAGTGACAGCCACTAGGACTGGAATGTGTTTTCACTGTGTAGAAAAACAAATTTTTCATACATAATGCCATAGAAAAAACTTCATCTTTGTGCAAGTCAAAATAATTCCTCATGTCCTTTCTATTACAGTGGCCACGAATGCAAATAAGGTTGGGCAAACCACTAGTATATGGCATCCCTAGTTACTGAAGTTCATGTATCTAACACCAAATGTACTCAATGAGTTAGTTTCAAGATAGAAAGTATTTAATTGGCACAGCTACTATTAATAACCAGCACCTATTAACTGGGATGATACCCTGGTAGTATTTGTTTTTCTTATTCTGAGAAGTCCTCAGAAGACCAAGAGGAGCACAACACTAAAGAAAAGACATAGATATTAGGAAGTTTTTGTACAACTAACTTTTAACTTTATTAGAAGGCTTTTCTGTATTAATTAGATAATTTTGGCCAATAGTAAAATTTTAGCTCCATATGTGTGTTGTGTTATTCTGCTAAGAACACAGTTTTGATTGCAACACTCTCATGGAACTGTTTCTTATCATTAAAAAAAATCAGAGTTCATGCATATTTTTGTAGAAGTTACAAATCTTGCCTAGAGTATTTATCCTAAACCAGAAAACCTGATGAGCATCATCTGTTGCTTGTCTGATTTACTTTCACGTCCATACTCTTTTACATCTGGGTTTTATATATGCACATATGTATAAGACACATATCCTATAAATGCATATATAAATTAGAGAGTTGATTTGGAGAAAACTCCAGGAACAAGCTTGCCAATAAAGTTTTCTAGTTGACAATCAGGTATTCTTTATTACGGGCACCGGGACACACGGGGGATAGCCCCTCCTAAGGTGTGTCCCAGTATTGCTACACAAGCAGTCCTTATATAGCTATGGAGCATACATACATATTCATGAGGCTACGTATGGATTATATCAT
>JARCZZ010043372.1:0-24759 GCA_030323915.1 Brotogeris chrysoptera | reverse complement strand
ATTTGTGTTATACCTTAGTTACTAAACTGTTCTTATCTCAACCTATGCGAGTTGTATTCTTTTAATTCTCCTCCCCACCCCCCCAGGACTGGGGGAAGAAATACATGGGAGTGAGTGAGTGAGAAAACTGCGTGGGGGGGGTTGGAGACTTAAACCACGACACATTCTCAAACTCTGAAGTCTATATTACATAGATTATTTGGTGATGCTGTACTTTAGTTTATACACTCAGAATATGAGTAAATTACAGACATTATTGGGAGGAATCCATGCAATACTGGTTATTTTGATTCTTTCATTCTAAAAGAGGTGACATTGCACAAGTCACAGTGTAAATATCTTTTAGAAAGTCAAAATACAAATGTATCAATACAGCATTAACATAAACTATGGAAATAATACAGTATTAGTAGATGTTACTGTCATTTAAAGTAAATTGAATTTTTCTTTAAAATTTATAATTTTAATCTAAAACCCCATGTTATCCTGTTGAAAATACTTCTTCTGGGGGGTTTGAATTTGATGATCTTAAGGTCCTTTCCAACGCTAATCATCCTATCATTCTATGACAAAAAAAAAATTATCACTTTGCTGTTCAGCTAAACCAAAATCACATAGCTTTTGTACAGAAATTTTAACATGGTATTCTCACATATACAAACCAAAATGTTTCCAAGGGATAGAGAATGAATTCCATCCCAGTATGTAATGATCTTTTTGTGGAAGCGTTTCTTGCTGAGAACAGACATGTGAGCAATCCAGGCAGCTACTTGACATTTGTATTGTAGTGAACCAAAGGCTTTGAGGCCTTGCTTGAAGGTTACTAAAGGATGTGCAGAGGTTACTATGGGACGTGTACGTGCAGAAAGTTTTGAGAATGTTGGCACAGACGACGGTTGAGAGGGATGCGTATAAGGAACCGATAACTATGTCCTTGAAACTATCTGCTGTTGTAACCATAATGTTTGAATTGCTTATTGTTAAAATAACCAATGGTTGAACTATTGCTAACACTAAGCTAAAAGATGTATCCAATTAGATTTTGCTGAATGCTCCAGTGTTCTGAGACTTTTTCTATAAAAGACGCTGCTTGCCTGTAATAAATTGTCAACGCTTGATCATATTGGTCAGAGTTCGTTGTCCTTAATCTCCCGTATCTTTTAGTCTTGGGCAAAACTCAGCATAACTGTTTTAGTGGTGTAATATGTCTTGGACAGAAATCCAATAACAGGGAAATCAAGTTAGTCAGTTATGAAAGCTGTCTGTCTGGAGACATGCTATTAAACAATACTTAAGCTTTCTGTTTACTTTGCTGGTATTTATAGTTATGGCTATGCATTTGTGGCTTGCTCTTGCTAAATATTTCTCAACTGCAATTGCTGTAATAGACAACACAAGTCAACATAGTTTCAGCAGTATTGTCTTTCTATGGAGGAAAACAGAGAGGCAACAGAAGATATTGTTGTTCATGTTGCTTCTACATCTTATTTTTCAGTATCCTGTTGCTTTATAAGTGCATCTATGTAACTTTTTATAAAGGTATATGTATTGCCCATTATTATAGTACCTGAACATCCTATATATGAATGCTTGTATGCTCATAGCTCCATCTAAGGTGAAAAATACAAGTAAACCTGCCAGAGCTGTGGGGCCTAGTTTGCAGTGGGTAGGTCTACTGTTGTTTTAAAAGCAGCCCTACAGCTAACCTCAAAACTATCTGTTCAACTTCACTGTTGCTTACCAGTGTTGCCTACCACTGAACACCAGCAAAGAAGTTAAGAAGAATTCTGCCTATTTTGTTGCGTGATAGAGAGGGCACAGATATTTTACAGCTCTGGGGTTGTTCCCTACTGAAAATCATCTTAGTCCAGAGACTAACCTCTAATGGCTGCTCAAAGGGATGGATCCCTACAAAATGGAAATCAAAAACCTCATAAAACCTGAATCTGGATGCCTTAATCAACATGTATACTGAGTATCTGGGGTACCCAAACACCAAAAAAATCAGAATTTTCCTGTATTTCTGCAAGATTATCCTCCATTTCATTTTCCAACACCTAATGATACCTTCTAGGAACAGAATCTAGCTTCTTCTGTATTGCCAGGTCAGCTGAAGAAGAAAAGACATGGGAAAGGGGGAGAGGGAGAGTCCAATACTTTTTCATAAGCTTTACTGAACCCAAAGTTCCAGAATGAAAATATTGCCTAAATATTATAACACTACAGTAAAATATTTTGGCTTTAGAGTGTTTGCACTTTTTTGACAAAAGATGCGATTGCCATTCCTCATATATTAGGAGACAATTTTCCATATTACTAAGACGTTGATTCTTTATATTTTCTCTCTGAAATCCCAATTAAATATTCTTAAGTATTCCTTCTGCAAACAGTTGATAATATTATGATCAAAATAAATGGCTTATCTCAAAAACATCTGAACATGAGTGACATTGTAAATAGGCATTGATCATAATTTGAAACATGAAGGCTCTTCTGAGGTTCTAGCTGCAAAACAGCTACCTCAATCACAGTTCAACTAAATTTTTGTTTCAAATATACGGAAGGAGGGAAGGGAAGAGGTCTTCTCAAAAGCTACATTGCATTGAGTTACCTTGTTCCATATCAGCAACAGGATAGATCCCCTGGGCTGGTAGCATATATTCCTCCTTTACCACATAACACTGAGTAGTATCATGGCTCTACATTTTGAAAGGCTTGTATGGAAATGTGCTCAAAAACTTACTTAAATCCAGATTTGCTGCATGCTCAGGAATGGTCCTCATATGCTCCAGATGCCTTGCATGCTCTAGGTGAGAGACACTGATGGCTGTGGTTTTGGTTTGTGGTTGTAAAAGGCAGCTAAGGGTGGGAAGTGTTGATGCCTGCAGCCGTAGTATGCTGCCACTCACCTTTTCTCACTTAGTGTGTTGATTATCAGGGAATACTTCATGGATCTATGGGTGCCTGGCCTCCCATGTCACCACAAAAAGCCAATTCTACCACTCAGGAAGAGAACCAGAAGTGTGAACCAGTGAGATTTATGGGGACAAGCCATGTGCTGTGGAAGAAGCTCATGTGTCAATTCATCATACGTCTTTTAATATTTGATATGCCTAGTGTCAAAGGAACAATATGCAAAATAATAAAATTATTATAATATTAATTAATGCAAAAAATTATCCTAATATATTAGGATAAAGTTTATCTATAAGTAATTTAAAATAAAAATGTATTAATGTAAAAATATTTAATGAGAAAGTTCTATAATTGTTCTGCAGGTATGTTTCTGGATTATGTCACCACTTCTTCAAGAATTACACCTAGCTCGGATGACTGTTTCAGACCTATGTGTATTTTATGAGAATCACACAGATGGATAATACACTATTAACTCCCCCAAATCTTACTGTTGCTACAGAATTCCTGCTGGATCCTTTAGGGATAATGACATGAAAACCAGAAAATAGTCTCTGCCTAGTCCAAGTATGTAATCTGACTTCAAACAAGATGTCCTCTATATATCAATCTCTGCTTTTTACTCTAAATGCTAGAGCAAATGTCACTTTTTTCTTCTCATCTTCTATAACAAAATGCTAAGATTACATCCTGCTATCACTCATCAAGTAGGGTATTTTAGCTAGATTAAAGGAAACTGAGGAGGTATAGTCCTGAAAAGCAGTGACTTGTTTTGCATTCTGATCCAATAAGGTAAAGATTTCTTGTATGCTTCAGTGGCTCAGCAAACAAAGTGTATCTGCAATTTGGAAATCTTAAGCAACAATTAATTTAGATGCCTCAGTCTCTAATCTCTCCTGTTAGACAATTTTATATGTGTGTCTACCAAGTATTCATAAATATACATGCAGACATGAATATATTTCAGAGGCACAATTGCAAACCAAATGCACATGCTTTTAATTTCTTCATCTCATTATCTCTCAGGTTAATCTTGCTGCTTTTTTTTTTTTTTTTTTGGTCAGTTATGTTGCTGGCTGCCACTCAGTTTTCTCCTTACATAGTGAGACTTGCTCATCACCCTTCATTCAGATTAAACAGAAGGAGGAACTAAATCTCTCTTAAGTGTCAATTAAATGCTGAAACAGTGGGCTGCCACCATCCACAGCAAGGTGCTGCTTGAAAAGGCTAGTCAGAAGCTAAGCCGAGAGAGTGAAAACACTAGCTGGAAAAACAAAGGCAAACATGGGATCCCTATGGTTTGAGTGGTTGCAGCTGTGCAAGGGAAGCAGCAGGCGAACAATCAGGCAGCAAGTGGTGTGTTGAATGGACCTGGGAGAAAGCCAAACAGCACATTTTCCATTGGCAAATATAGTTATAGAAAAGGCAAATCTGGGAATCTTAATATGTAAAATGTCCTCCCTAGTCATTCCCAACACACTGTGAGAAAGGCTAGATGATTAAAATAACCCAAAGTATTCCCATGAAAAATCAGAACCATACAGTAAATTATTTTTATTCTACCAATCAATAAAGAAGGCTCCGTGTACTGGCTAATTGCTCAGGGTGGAAGTGCTGGTGGTTTATATTGTTTAGTATCACTAGTAGTGAAGTCAGTGGAGTGACAATAAAACTTCCTACTACAATTTACAGGGCTTTTTTTGGGGGGAAAGCTGACAAATAGATTGCCTCTCAGGTGTCTTTTAATAGAATAAGTGGGAATGTATCATAAAAATATTTAAGAAGTGAAAGACAGCGAAAACATCTTCATGCTGCAATTACTTTCATTTTGGTACAAAAAGGAAAAATGTGTTTATATTATTTAAATTAGTAGTTGTTTATATTTTATAGTTAAAATGGTTTTATTTTCCATTGATAATGACATAATTTATAAGCATTTTTTCACATACTCCCATGATCTTTATATATTTTTAATGGAAGTCTTGTGACTTCCTGAATCCACCACTAACTCATGTCTGCCAAACCTACTATTATCATTAGTGTGAGAATGTGAGATTTGATTTAGCTCAAATTCTGCTTTCAGTCAGAAGTCCTCTTTGACTTGTTATAGCAGACATTTTGGAGAGGTTGATATGCTCTGCTCTTTAATTCTACTTGTTTCATTCTAGTTTAAATTGTTTAACTTAAAGCACAAAAACCCACACCTCCCTCATGAACCTCAAATTCACTCTTGTTTCTGAATGTGACAGTATCCTCTGAGGAATGAGGCCATCTACCAAATACCTTGCTAATTTACCCTGGGGAATTTATTAACAGGGCAGGATTTGGTTTTGGGAAGACCAAAGCAGTGTTCTCTGTAATAGTTGTAGGTAGTTTTTTAATTTCCATGAGCTCTCATGAGAGTGGAAAACTATTTGTCCAAAGCTGATTCATATTTTTCTGTGGTGCAATCAGATATTCATGACTTGAATCAGTTGATACTGTAAATGTTCTGGTTTTCATGCAATTATGTGTGCATGAACTATCATCTTGAAAGGTTTAGTAAGGATTAAGTTCTCGTCAACCTAAGAAATAATTGCATATAATGAAAGAAGATGAGAAACATAGGGAAAGAATGACAAACTGCTGATAAAATGTAGCTTCAGGATACTGACATAAAAATAATTTGTATGTAAATATATATATATACACGTATACACACACTGGCATAAAAGTAATTTGTACTCATTTTGATTTTGACATAGAGAACTGTGAAAAAAATCTTTCTGTTAGGTTCCGAATTCTTGTTTTTTCAATAACAACAAATGCGAATGACAACCAGTCTCTTTCTTACAAGAAAAACATTACTGTATGTTACAGGAGTCTTTAATTCTACTATGCAATTTTCTATCACAGTTTTGGCAAACCTGATGGTGACTTGTTTATTTGCATACCTTTACCAGTGCACCAGGGTGGTTTGATGCATAATACCACAACTGGTTCATGTTGTGACAGTCTCCTTCCCTGAGAACAAAGCTATGTAGTCATGTTTCATAAGATTTATTATGTATGAACAGTTATTTTTACATATTTTCATAGATATATTCAGAAGTAAATCAGAACTGGTTTAGTAATTCGTAAAGAAAGTACATTAGCAGACTTCTTTCTCAATTCCTAGTTTATCCCTCCAAATGGCTAAACTACCTCCAAGCAGTAGATCAACATGAGAGATATTCAAAATGTTTTACTACTAAGCAATCACAAACACAATGTCAGGCCCATCTTAGATGAAATACAATAGCACCATTCAATATTAATTGTCTCCTCATCCCCCAATCTTTGCATTTTTCCTGTTATTCTGTTGAAAAGCCTAACTACATCTCACTCCAATTGAATATAATGTCATTTTTCTCTCTTCTCTAACAGGCGTGGAGTGCAGGTTAAGTTGAAAAGCAAGTAAAGAGCTGTGGACCTCTTGCAGAACATGCCCAGCTACTGCTTCTTGGATATGGTACAGACTCCAGGTCAAGAGCCTCTGCTCATCTTAGACACAGCAAGCCACAGGAAAAGGTGCACATGATGGCAAGGGAGGCTCCGAACCCATGTAGTATTCCCAGAGTGAAAAGATAATTTTTTCATCATATGTTTAGTTAGTACAAGGTATCTGATCCCAACATTTGGTCTTTCAGTATTCCCAAAATATTAAAGCAGAATAGGCGTACTTAGGAACCACATTTAATATTATTTTTTGTACTTCAGAATAGGAATTTAAGCTAGATTAAAATACTAATGGCTTTGATATACTTCAAATGAAAAAGATCAGAACAAATTCCTCAAAGTTTGCACAGATTGGGAACCAATGAAACGGTAAAAATTTATAGATTTCTTATAAATCTTATGCAAGAATAATGAACCATAATTCAGACTCATAGCTTTGAAAGCACTACATTTACATTTCAAGGAAATGAGTATGCATACATTGATTTGGTTTTATTTGATGCTATTTTTGCCTCCCAAATTGAGGACAAAATTAAAAATTACTAATAGCAAGAGGTAGTGTGTGTTAGATTTATTCCAACATAACTTAGCATTTGCAGTGCTTGGGTTTGTATAATTACCTGTTCACTCCAATATAACCAGCAGATGATCTTTGAGATTGACCTCTAAGCAGTGACAGTCCCTCTGTGCGCTCCACACACCTTTGGAAAGTGATGAGCTGTTCTGTTCTTGAACATTCATTCAAGGTTACCTTGGCAACCACTTGATAAGATGGTGCCATAATGTCTGCCCAGCTTTTTTTGTTACAGCATGAGTTTATAGACCAGATAATTTGAAAAGATGGTGTGTCCCTCCCCCAGCGCCTGTAGACTCAGTATAGATTTCTTGTTATCTTAATAACAAACCCACTGCTTAACTTGCTAACAGTCCTGGTTTTGTGGTGCCTCTTCCCATGTGTATGCAGGCAACTGCTTTGTATTCTACTAAATGCATTGACTAAATGCTTATTTTTAACCTAGTTTTCTCAGATTTATGTGACCATACTTATAAATACAGGTTTGTCTCTGCTCATTTCATTCTAAATTCTGCTTGGCTGTAATATTTAATCATATAACAATTTTAACTAAATTTAAAGAAAGATATGTCAAAGGTATTAATTTATTTTATTTTTTTGTTATAATAATATTATTAAAGATTATAATTTAACATTAATTTGATGCACTGACATACAGAAGACAGATTTTAAAGATACCATTTTCTGACACAATTTCTGAAACGAAGCAGCTGAAGAGAGGAGAGAAAGAGAGACTGTATTATTGCCATCAGTGAGGGAAAGAATGCTCTGTAAGCTCAAACACAGGTATATACAAGGGACAGGTCATGCATACTAGAACACTCAGAAATGTAATTGGAGACTGTACCTTGTTAGATGCCAGAGAATCCATTTCAAGATTTTTCTTCTTTAAGGTTTCTATGATTGCTGATGAAGGTTCAAGTCACACTACAGGTGTAGTAGAACAGAAGTCCATTGTCAGACACAGAAGAAATTCACTGGAAAACTCCCAACTATGCTGCTTCCATTTTTACATCATGTTTATGGTTTCAAATGCTTCAATATTCAATGAGGTTTAAACCTTGCAAACAAAATGGTTCTCATGCTGAATAGCCTGTCGTAGACTTACATGATCAGCCAGGCAAGTCCAGCTCATACTGACCCAAAGTAATCTTCAGAGACAGTATCCAGCAGCTATATCCAGCAGCTATATCAGTGAGATCTGGCATAGTTACTTCAGTTCTTCTTAGAGAAAATGGTATTTTTCAGGGTGGAGATGGCTGCATCCTTAGAAAAGTAAGTCTATGTGGGAGAAAGCAAAATTTCAGTTACTTCCCATAGATGGTAAGAGAAGCTATTGGCAGTGGCTGTTTTGTGAACTGTTTCTCCCAGTACCTGGTCAGACATAAAATTTCTATCATAAATTATTTTGATTGTATTATTTTAAAGTATACTAATTTCAGTTAGAACTGCTCGTGACCTGCATTTACTACTTTTCCTATTATGTCTAACCATTTTTTAAGAGCCATTCACATAATTTTCTTTCTCCTACCTGATAAAAAGTTAAAAAAAAAACCAAACAAGACACTTGATGCAACGTGAACTGGGGACATAAAAGCAGGTATCACAGTAAAAAATTCTGATTTTTTTTTTTAAAAAAAACTTAGGATTTTGTACATTCTCTTTAGCAGGTAATTTCCAACTCTGAAAATATCTAAAGCAATGTACACTGAGTTCAATTTGTCAGGACTGAAAGCACTGGGTAATGGGTCTAGGAAGGTGGAGACTGAATATCCAACTGGAACATTTAAGAAGAGGTGGAGGAAGAGTAGTCTTTTTCTCCTCATACATTTCTTGCTTAGAAAAGTGATATAGTTTAAGCTGTAAATCTCATGCAGCCTGTTAACTCACTTCTTCCTCTTTCTTCCCCCCCACTCCGATGGGGGGGGGGGGGAATGGGGAGAAGAATAGAAAGAATGTAACTCCCATGGGTTGAGATAAGAACAGTTCAGTAACTGAGGTATAATACAAATCACTACTGCTACCACCAGTAATAATAATGACCAGGGAAATACAAGGGAAGAGGATACAACTGCTCA
This sequence comes from Brotogeris chrysoptera, assembly GCA_030323915.1. Classification (NCBI taxonomy): domain Eukaryota; kingdom Metazoa; phylum Chordata; class Aves; order Psittaciformes; family Psittacidae; genus Brotogeris; species Brotogeris chrysoptera. The sequence goes on along the minus strand of JARCZZ010043372.1, from coordinate 15,714 downwards.
CCACCCAACGACCAAGCTGAGAGAGAGAGAAACTTCCAGGTTCCTGCCCCCAGTTTTTTACATCCTGGACATAACGCGCTGTGGCATGGAATAGCTCTTTGGTCAGTTTGGGTCAGGGGTCCTGTCTCTGCTTCCTCCCAGCTTTCCCTCCTCCCTGGCAGAGCATGAGACTCAGAAAGTCCTTGGGCAGACCAAAACACTACCCAGCAGTAACTTAAAACACTGGTATTATCAGCGCTGCACCAGCTACCAACAAGGAGGTAAAAAAAAAAAAAAAAAAAAGAGTTACTGCTGAACCCAGAACAGAGATTCTGATAACTCTATGTTGCAGTGAAAATTATAGAGCAATAACTTAAAAAACTCAGATTGCTGTTTCCTGAGTTCCTAGCCTGATAACTTCCTATCAGTGTGCTTTTTTTTGTTCTCTAGGTATCTTGATTCTTAATCCTTCCCACTTTGAAGTCAGAAAGGTTCACCAGAATTAATTTTATTCTCAGAATTCTCTGAAAAGTAAGAATTATAATTTTTCTTTTTTTTACTTCTGATACAGAAAGTAAGGTCATGTCTGTTTTGCATGACAACGCATAATACAAAAGGTATTGAACAAGCACTAATAAGACCTTTCGTAGTCACTTACAAATTTGAATTCATAAAGTCAGTAAATTTAGGTCACAGAGCAGCTTGAATGGACATTACATTTCACTTTTTAATTATTACAATTCTATATGTGGTGTTGTCAGCCTTTTTAGCAAATAAGTAAAGTGTTCACTACTGTTCTTTTCCTCCTTTTTTCGTTTTTGGTATGTTAACTATTTTCTTTTAACTATTGACATAGAAAAACTAATTTTCAGCTTCCATTTAACAATTAATAGAACTCCCCGGTTATATTTACATTTTTCTATTTTAATGCCTTGGTAATCATTTGACAAGTTGTAAAGTGGGAGTTAAGAACTGTTGAGGGTGACAAAACCTGATGTAAAATTAAATGTGTAAGAAATTTCAGTATGTGGTTTGTAAAGGAGGAGGATGCCTGTGTACTTGAAATAGACTAGGCGAAGCCTCACCCACTCAAGTACATTAACATGGTACAGTGACCTAAGAAAGCATTCTTTTCTAAATGCTGACATAAAAGACTAGCTAGTTTCAGGGTAAAGACAAGAAGAATTCAAGCCTATGTTAAAGATTCCAGTAGCCTGAACAAAATACACAATAGAGCTTCAGTTTTGATCTGGGTTGTTATTTTAAGTTCAAAAGTTTACACAACATGCATCTTTGTCACAGCCTGTTTCTCTGTAGGTACTACAAAATGAACACTGCTGTGCTTTTTAAATTCAGAGCTGACTCAATGTGCAGCAGGCTCTCTTGCATTGCTCAGACATGTTCTACCTTCATTTTTTGAGGCTTACCAGGAAATCTGAAGTTATAAGAAAAACAGACTTCCAAAGTAAAGACTAGTGTCTGAATTTAAAAATTAAAACCAAACAAACAAAATCCCACAAAAAATTTGGCAAGTTCTTGTTAATATTCCCACAGGTAGTATGAGCATTTTTAAGTTCATAGAATCATAGAATAGTTAGGGTTGGAAAGGACCTTAAGATCATAGAGTTCCAACTCCCCTGCCATGGACAGGGACACCTCCCAAAAGCTAGAGAAAATATGTTAGGCTCCATTTACCTAGCATTGCACATAGAAACTGGAATTATCGACAGCATCAATTTTAATAAAAATTGATACAATCATGCAAGAAAATGGACTAGAAAACTTCTTTTCAACCTTGCTCTCCTATGATTCTATGAATTTGACAAAATCTGACAAATTTACAAGTCTTTGGGCTTCAATCAATCAAGATTAAGAGATTTATTATAATATAATGGGAAGACATCTACTGCTGTTAACTTCCTCTTTGAATGTTTCATTGTATTTTCTGTTGCCATAACCAAAGGATATTCCCACTCAAAACATTCTAAGTTCTTGTTTTGAGCTTGAATTTTTACCAGGGTTTTTAACTTAAACAGCTATACACCAGATGGAGTTCTAAGAGGAAATGAACTTCAGTTTGAAAAATAAGATATTTTATTAAGAGATATAAATGCTTTTTAAATTTATTTCATAGTTAAAAAAATGAGATACATTGCCATTTTTATAGTAAAAGCTATGTTGAAATTAAGTTGTTTTCTAGTAGTGGCAAAAGCAAACATAGAATCATAGAATCGTAGAATAGTTAGGGTTGGAAAGGACCTCAAGATCATCAAATTCTAACCCCCTCTCCATGGGCAGAGACACCTCACACTAAACTATGCCACCCAAGGCTCCACCCAGCTCAACCTCAAACACTACCATGGTTGAAGCGTTCACAACTTCCCTGGCAAACCCATTCCAGGGCCTCCCCACCCTCACAGTAAAGAATTTCTTCCTTATACCTAATCTAAACTACCCCTGTTGAAGTTTGAACCCATTACCCCTTGTCCTATCACTACAGTCCCTAATGAAGAGTCTCTCCCCAGCATCCTTACATGTTTTATGTTAGAAAGTCTAGTGAGATATTGGCAGGTGGCAGCCTTACCTTCATCCTCTTTTCTGTTTTTTATACTTGGAACATCCTCAGCATTACTTTCCAGGCAGAACCCAGAGCTTCTTCATTAATAGAGTGTGATGGAGCAAAACTTTAGAAGGGTAGATTTAGATTAGATATTAGGAAGAAATTCTTTATTTTGAGGGTGGTGAGGCACTGGCATAGGTTGCCCAGAGAAGTTGTGGCTACCCTATCCCTGAAAGTGTTCAAGACCAGCTTTGCTGGAACTTTCAGCAACCCGACCTAATGGAAGGTGCCCCTGCCCATGGCACTAGATGACCTTTAAGGCCCCTTCTGACTGAAATAGCTGTATGATTCCATGATCCTATGCTAGTTCGGATGGAGCAAGAGTTTATAGATTTCAGAATAAGACTTTTAAAAAGATAATTTCTCATCCACCAAAATGAAAGTTATAACATGGGAAAGAAAAATAAATCCCTGCAGTCTGATGCATTTATCCCAGAATTCCCTCATACACAAAATTATTCTTCATCTTTTTTATAAAGTCACAAATTTGTTCTGCATATTTTCCAGGACAGTACTCTTCCACTTCTAAGTTGCGGCAGCAGTCAGAGAGGTTATTCCTACTCATGGAAATCTTTAAGAGTCTGAAATTTCTAAATTGTCTTCAGTATAATTTGTTTGGTTTTGTGCTACCACATTTTCAGTTGTAATCCTGAACTTTAGAAAATCTCTAGTGCATCTATAAAGCTCTTGGTCACAGAGCAGCCTGTCTGGCCAGCTACCCAGGTCAGTAGATGGAAACTTGAGATGCTTCATCACCCCATCTGTGCCACTAAGATGGAAGAAATTCAAGGACTTTCAGAACTGTCCTCTTCAGATTTCTGTGAAATCAAAATTGGCAACAGATACTGTCATAGTAGAAGGCTTTCAGTTCACCAAACTGCCAATTCTAAAATTGCCTTGATCATTTATTAATTTTTAATTTTTCATTCTTCTCTGTCAAAGTCCATTGAATTAACTAAGTTCTAGTGATGTGAATTGCATTATTACTAAGCTACCATTTCTATTCAGAAGATTAAGGAGGAAAGACTACTTAGCTTTTCTACACTTATCTATGTACAATATTCAAAAAGTTGGATGCAAAAACAGAAGTACAGAAAGAGAAAGCAGAGGCTGTATGCATGTAACTTACCTCTTCCAGATGGAGAACTAGCAAGAATTCAGAGTCCAAGTATCTGGAATCAGAGTTCTTGCTTCCTTTGGTAATACAATAAATTTCAATTTTTTGAGGGGTGAAAGCCAACAACATCCTTTTAAAATAACAGAAGGAACTATGATTTCTATTTGTTTTTAAATAGGTACCCTGAGAAAGCTTGTGAATGATACACAGCCCATAATATCTGAGTAATGCTTTTCAATATTCTTACAGAAAAGCAATTAATAAAATATATTGTATTTGGAATATAAAACCAAGATAATTTTGAATAAATTAATTTAAAGTAAGGTTTAGATCCAGACGGTTTTACTTGTTTTAAAAATTTGGAAAACTGGTGTCCCTTAGATATAATTTGGTGATAGCATCACAAGAATAAAAGACAAGGTATTTTACCTCTGCCTGTCTAAATCAATTAAAATAGACACAAGACTAAAAATTAACAAAACCTCAGAGTTATGGGTATTTTACTGTAAAAAATTTCCAATGTCACCATTTCTTGTAACTACTATACAAACAGCAAGGTACAGCTACCTGGTGGCTGGTCCACTAGAGATTATTGTGACTTAGAATCAAATACATCCACCTCTGTTCTGTCCTTGACATCTAGCTTCTGCTAGGTTCTTTATTTACCTCTCATGCTTTTGTGCTTTTCAAGCTCTGGCAAAAAGCTGTGGAGTATATTCTATTGTTGTAATTTTGTCAAGTAGTACGTGATATTTTGGCCTTTTCGAGGCAACTTTTTGGTAGAAGGAAAAACAGTGTCATGGAGCTCTGCTGAGCTTGTTTATTTATAGAGTATATGCTCTTGAGCAACAACATGGTAGGTAACAAAGATAGGAAACACCCTTCTTTCAGAAGTTTCAGCTTCTTCACCAAGAAACAGCAGAGCTCTGAAAATTATCCCTAATGAAGTCTTCACGGAAGAGAGCAATTTCTTTCTCCTTTTGCTAGAATGTACACCAAGAAACTGTACCACACAAGCAGTAACTAAACAGCATTTCCTCAACCAATGTACATTGCTTACATGAATTAAAAAAAAAAAAAAGTAAAATAATGTGTAAGATTTTCATCTGATGAAAGTAAAGATGCACTTCACCATCTGCTTGTCTTCATTTAAATGATCTCATTACCATCCTAACACACACCTGAGAATATAAGTTGCTTGTCCAGACTGCACTCGTGGCTTAAGAAATACTGACAGAAATGCCTGAGCCTCACAATCCAACTTGCTTACTCTTAGAAATACCATTCCAGAACCTACAGTGCCTCCTGCACCCTAAATCAGTGGCTGCATTCCTCTTCTTTGAATTAAATGTCATATAGTTCAACAAAGACAGAGGGATGATGAGGTAGGAAGCAGCAGTTAAGAAAGGTACTTCAAGATACACCCTAAACAACACAGAAACTAAGACAATCACACTAGACAAAAGTGTCTGGAAGCAGCAAGGTTTAAGCTAAAGATATTTGCAGGGATAAAGGGAATGTAGATTACAAAATCAAATCGGAATCTAGGTCCTCAGTGTTTACACAAAATCTGGAAACTCTGTATGTTTTAGAGTTTACTGTAAGCCTGGGACGCATCAAAAGGAGCATGACCAGCAGGTCGAAGGAAGTGATCCTGCCCCTTTACTCTGCTCTCAAGAGACCTCACTTGGAGTACTGTGTGCAGTTCAAGTGTCCTCAACATAAAAAGGGTATGGAAGTGTTGGAACAAGTGCAGAGGAGGGCCACGAGGATGATCAGGGGACTGGAGAACCTCCCGTATGAAGACTGGCTGGGAAAGTTGGGGCTGTTTAGCCTGGAGAAGAGAAAGCTGCGTAGAGACCTCATAGCGGCCTTCTAATATCTGAAAGGGGCCTATAGGGATGCCAGAGAGGGACCCTTCATTAGGGACTGTAGTGATAGGACAAGGGGTAATGGGTTCAAACTTAAACGGGGGAAGTTTGGATTGGATATAAGGAAGAAATTTTTTACCGTAAGGGTGGTGAGGCGCTGGAATGGGTTTGCCAGGGAAGTTGTGAATGCTCCATCTGTGGCGGTGTTCAAGGCCAGGTTGGACAGAGCCTTGGGCGTCAAGGTTTAGTGGTAGGTGTCCCTTCCCATGGCAGGCGGGTTAGTGCTAGATGATCTTGAGGTCCTTTCTATCCCTAACTACTCTATGATTCTATGATTCTAAATGTGTTGCTTCACAAGAAACATAAATTACAGTGCTCAAATATTAGAGGCCAATCCTACCTTTTCATGATGTGTGTTATAGAAGAAGATTTAACTATTAAAGATTCATTTTATTTTCAATTTTTTTTTAATTGTCTTTTACTATTTCTACAGAAGACCTTAGCAGTTTCTGTGTTCAGTTCCAATGACCAACATTTATTTTCAGGCGTACTTGGGATCCACTTGGATCACAAAGATGCACATTTTTGATCTAATTATGCAATCACTAAATTAAGAAGTCCCTAGAACATGTTCTTGACTACAGATTAATCTGCTTTCCAGACTGACCTCTCACAACAAATTCTACACATCTCTCTTCTCAAACTTTGCATTCCTGAAACTTCAGTGACTGTTCTTATCTTTGTGGTTATTCTCTCCACTATCCTAACAAGAAGCAGAATAATATTTTTTTTTATATTTTTTTAGCAAGAGATAGGTGTTGATTGGTATTCTATCTTTCTTGTGTTTTGTACACAAAATTTATGCACATTGTTTATTCTAAAACCATACTATAAGATTAAATTTTGTAGGACTTTCTAAGCCATTTGTTCTATGCTTAGCTTTTGAAAAAGAAAAGTTTTCTCCTACAGTATAATATGCAGTCTAATAAATAGCAATATTAGGAGAACACAACTGATTTCTACTGGCTGATCTTCATCTGTTCATAGTGTAAAACACAAAATGTAAAAATTCAGTTCCAGTAGAAGGCATAGAAGGCATTTGCCTTTGCTTCTTTTGACAAGAGAAACAACGTATTCCTATCTACAGCATAGAGCTCTGTCTACATTAATTTTCCTGAAGGCTTTTTAGTGTTGATTCTACTGAAGAAACAGGGCTAAGAGGTAAAAGGGTCATTAATGTCACCAAATAATTTCCATCAGACTCAGTCAAAATTTTGTCAAAGTTTTAAGGATTCATGAGAACAAAAGCATTGGTTGGTTTGATTGTCACCTCATAAAGTGAAATTTAGTAATAAAGGGCATATTGCGAGCTATTCAGATTGCTTCCTCTGTGGATATAGTAATTATTGTCTCCAAACTACTTTTTGTCTAAAATGAGGACCAGGGAGAAATGTAGATGGTTGAAGATGAAGCTTCGACTGCTTCATGAAGTACCTAATCAGCAGGGATGAGGTTATGGCTGCCTTGTTAGGAACTGACAAACCCACACGTATCTGTGAAATAGTGAACATTTGGAAGTGTTTCTATGCTAATTTCAGGATCTCAAAAAAAAAGCTCTTGTTATGTATCAAGTCTTTAAATTCAGGTGGATAATTTTTATTTTAAAATTAAAATTGCTATTTAAAAAGAGAAAAAAACTAATAACAATTTTTAAAAAAATCTGTTTCTGACCAGCTGCATTCTTAAGGTTTTATTTTCAAACATGAATCATTCACAAATGAACATCTAAGAAGACATTTCTGAGAATACACTAAAACAGTTCTGCATTGCCATATATCATGTAGAAATGGAAAGAGATAAGCAAAAGACTATGTCAGACAGCTGTAACAGAAAGATTAAAAATGCTCATAAAGCATGAAGTTCATATGGTGTGCAGATTTTGCTACAACCAAACTGTGCTTGTAGACCAATGAATCCTGCTTATTTCTAGACCCAGAAAGACTTTCAGTGCAAACAAGCTGCTTACATCCTTGGAAATATTTCTCATGCTATTAACAATGTTTTCTGGAGGCTAAGATATTTTGTAATTAATTTTGAGGAGTAACTCAGTATGTAATTTTTGATCAACAGGAATCCTCCTTTTTGGTTCTTATCAATTTTAAAGGTTAATTCTCTATTTGTCGCATAATTGATAAGTAAAGATGGATTCTCGATGTTCTAAAACACTTCTCTCCTGTTACATGTTATTAGGGAAGAATTTGGTCAGAAAGCAAACACTTTTTGTCCATTATGAAAGAAAACTTTATTCCAAACTAAATATATGTCACAAAGACAGGTTTTCCCCAGGAATTTTCTAGGCATGTTAGGGGAGTTGGAAAAGTACTTGTTAATTATTGTCAGACTTCAGCTGTATGGTTCCATTTAAATCTTGAAAAAATCCTTTTTAAGGAGAAGATCTATAACAGGCAGAGAGATATGGAAAGTTACTGTCATGTATATTTTACTTAACATATTTTGTGTGAGTCATGAAAAATCTTCTTATGTATTCTTACAGTACATATTAATGAATATGAGAAGCAAAGGAAGAGAGCCTAGAGCTGACAAGTTCAAGAGTTTGACACATCATGTAATGGCATTTGAGTCAAGTGCTTCAACTGGTTAAAATAAAGGCCAGAACAGGAAGTACTGGTTGGTTTTTTTTCATTATTATAGTAAAACAAAAGTCATACAGCAAAAGTGATTGCATTTTGGATATTTTCAATACTGTCCTTTTTATATTTTCTTATATATGACACACTGTACATAGGTTTTTAATGCATTTATGTATTCTGTGAATTAATTATATACCTATGACATGTATAAATCTATGTATAGATATTATATATATAATTTTATTAAAAGCTTTAATCTAAAGTTGTCTTGTTCTTTTACTCACATCTCCAATTTACTATGGGATCCAGATTATTCTTCCACTTTCATAATCTACTAAAAATGCCTTAGTTCCCTATTGTCTTAAAAGTCTCATGATTTTTCATTGGAAAAAAGAACACTAATGGTAGAAAAAAAGGAGGAAAGGTAAACACTTCTCACCTTTCAGACAAGAAGCAGGAAAACAGATACAATTGCATGAGAATTCATATTTGATTTTTATATAAAGCACATCCTATTCTGAAGCTAGAGAAAGTCTGCTGGTAAGCTCTTAATAAAAAGGGGTTTGGAAGGATTGATCACTAGGAAAAGAAGAATTTGGGAAGTAGAAAAGCTTTAAGAAAATTGCCATTCTGGAAACAGCAAAAATGAAATGTGTTTTTTTTGAAAACTTTTTTTTAATTGTAAAGAGATAATTTCTTCTGAAATTTCTTTCAAGTACTTTATTGCTGGTATATTTGAAAATATATTGATAGAATTTAAAAAGAAGATCAAAATAGCTTTAAATATGTGTGTGATAAGAGTTTAAAAGCTATTTGAAGCAACTCAAAATGTAATAATTATTTTCTATATAGTTATGTTGTTCTAGAAAGCTCTTTTTGTTAATGTTTACCCCACAGGAAAGTGGGGTAGACCTCCCCAAATATTCTTACAGGAGAGGTCACTATATACCCTGTAGAGTTCTGTGGAGAATAAAACAGCAGATAGATCTCCATTTATTAGAAATTTTCTAGTCACTCTCTATTTTCATCTTTTAGTTTTCATCCATTTCAGCTCTTGTCTACCAAAGCGAACCTGGAAAAAAAAAAAGTTCATCTAAATTCCAGATATCCCTACATAGTAAATAGATAATCTGAATAATTCTAGGGACAACCTAATATTGCCTGAATCTTTATACAGCTCTACACTGGACACAGTACTGATGTACTTCATTTTTATTGTATAGGTAATTATATGTAGATATTGTATATTTATTTATATGTAAATGAAAAAATACTATTGGGTAGTATCTTCCTTATTCTTAAAACACCTTATTCTGCCTTAAGGTGTTTTCCTTATTAGAAAGATTGCCTCTTACACACAGAAAGCAATCTGAAATTATTTTAATGCATAGGATAAATAATCAAAAGCTATGCAGTAAGGGATTGACAAAACAGACACCTTAGAAGTAGATCTCTTTATAAAAAGGAAAAAAATTCAACCCGTTCTATTTATGCTACAGATACACTAACAAGTATTAATTGCATAACTCCTGTAGTCTTTTTGTTTAGCTACATAGAAATGCTTGTAGGATGTGTTGCTGATACAAACCTTCAAAAATTTCATATACAGTAACAGCCAAATGGGATTAAAAAATGAACAGTTCAACAGTAAAACAGCAGTGATCAATAGCATACTGTTAAATACTGAAAAATTCTCTCCTGTAAGAAAGCAAGAGGAATACTGTTCACTTGCCTCCATCACAGGCTCAAAATTACCAAATATACCCCTGGGCCATCTCTTCAATCATTCTTCTGATGCTCTTCCTTTTACTTAATTTGAAGGGCTAGGCTAGCAAAAGAAATTACAAAAATAAGGTCCAACTAAACAAAATATAGCTAAAGTAAGTTGAGGACATTCCAAAGCGAAATGTGAAATGGTTAAACCAGTATTGCACAGGTGCCCAAAGTTTCCTTTTTCTTGTCAGGTGATCTTACTGATGTCTTTCAAGTTAAATGCAGAGCAATTGTTCTCATCTAGGAAAAGCAAGAAAAGGCAAGGAAAGGAAGTCACTGAAGTTTAACCAATATATGACTGCAGTTCTGAAATAAGACTGTTCAAGACATACTTGCACTGAACCAACTTAAAACACACATTTAAAGAGACTTAATTATCATGACTTCTATTTAATATGTAAGCTAAGGATGAGGGTTGTTTTTTTTTTCTTGCATACATTATATAAGAGGAAGCATTCTTTCTGTAATTCGAAAGTCTTGCTTGTATGGAAAATAACCTTAAAATTCTGATCTAAATTGTTAAAATTTCTGAAAATTTTAAAACATTACTGTTTACAAATACATTATAAAGCACCCATTAAATGGGCAAGTACTTTATAAATACGCTTACTTGTTTTGTGTTTGAAACCATTATTAGTATTTCCAGCATTTATACATGTGAAAGTGATTTATGTATCAATCAACACAGATAAACTACTTTCAGGATAAGGCAATTTAACTTCTGCTAAGAAAACTGTTATTTGAGATAGCCTGGATTGAAACCTGCTGGGGTTTTGTATTCATTTTTCTTGCCGCTTTATCTAGCTGTATTTTTGATAAGTTCATTGCAGCAGTATTGCAAAGGGATCTCTTGTCAGAAAAAAAACACTGCAGGAAGATCTTGGAAAATAAACCTAGAAGCACTGTAAGAGAAGTCTTACTATTATGCAGTCACTGTACACCTGTGACAAAGCCCTCTGCCAGCTGTTTACTTCATATAGAAGGACAGACGTTAGGAGAAAAATCTAGTACTTTGCAAAAGGAATACAATGATCCAACTCTAAAAGGATCTGAAATAATTCCTAGGTCTGTTTCAGGCTGTAAAGCAAAAAATCATTTCAGTGAACACGTTCCATAGATTTTGTTTACTCCTTAATAAAAATAAACACAAAATCAGTTTAGAAACATTGTATCTGGCTATTGTGAAACAAAGGGAGAAGTAAGTGATGGGGGAGCAGAGCCAGAGCACGCTGTACAGGCAGCACTGCTGGAATTGGAGTATTGACTTGCACTCCCAATGACACAGCATGGAGAACATCATTGCTGAACAGACTTGCTATTAATTCTGCTGCCTACATGGGTCATGGCTGCAAAATTAACTGTCTTTAGTGATATATTAAGTTCTCAAGGTTAGTGACAGATTTTGCTCCTCATCTGCTCTGAAGCTGACAGCAGCCATTGCTGCTGCTTCTGCAAATCGCACTGAAGCTATAGACTTTGTGTGCATGACAGTGACTTTAAGTTGTGCTGTGGCTGTCATGCAGCATTCTTGGTTATTGAAAAAAAAGGAAAAAAAGTTAGTATCCTGTGAGTTATCACACTGCATGAGAGCGTTCGTTGTGAGAGTTTAGAATCCTTTTGCAGTATCTCAAATGAGCTAATTCAAGTTATCCTCAAATTGTTATAAGATTTGTCTTATTTCTCCTGGAAATTGATGACCCTGTATAGCTAAAGCAAAGGAAAGCACTTCCTTGCTCTTTGGAGTACCTTAGTAAAGCTGCTCCCAGCTTCCTTCTACATATAAATGCATGTTCATATACAATGCTCTTATGCTGGTTTCCTTAACCTATTCACACCTCTTCACACACACACACACACCAAAAAAAAAAAAAAAAAAAAAAAAAAAAAAAGTCTTTTCAATGATTAGATTAGAATGCTTAGCTCTGAAGAAACTACATACATTATCTGCATAGTTTACAACTACAGAAATAAAGAGCCAGGTCTTTGAGCTGCTTCGGGAATGGTTATGGAAGAACTAAGTGTTCTTTTAAACAGAAACAGTTAATAAGCACTATTTCTTAAAGCTTGTTGCTTCACTGGGTTGATACAAAGAATCAACTCCCACCTGTATAAAAACACAGTTCAGCTTGACTTGGATAAAAGAATAGATTTTCTTTTGTATAATCATGGAGTTGGTTCAGAGGCATGAATTTTGAAAACAAGAAAGTGTGTAATTACGCTGATGCAAACAACCGTGTTAAGAGCAGCACTAATTAATACTTTTTAAAGCCATGAACTGAAAAAAGATCTGTGCTGTTAACAAATACCATAAACACAATAAAATTACCTTTGTCTATTCTCGTATTTTATCTAAATTCAAATGTGGACAGGTTATTCTGAATTTGCTGGGAAAACTAACATACACTTTTCCTCACTTTATAATGTCAGTAGTACCAAATATAACTCTAAATATTGGTGGCTTTGCAGACCTGATAAAATCTACTAATATGAGGAAGAGTAGGCTGTATAGCGTAAGTGGAAGAAACTAGAAACAGTAAAAAAATCAAAACTTTGCACCTTTAAAAGCTTAAATTTAGAAAGAACACATTATAAATTCTAAACAATGTTGATCAGTTTGATATTATAACCCATTTTGAAAATATACTTCAGTTGATAAGCATAGCTGGAATAACAGAACAACAAATAAACAAGGTATAATTTCATTAAAAGTAAAAAAAACAACCCACATACTTTCCATGAAAAACTGGCCCAGTTTTTTAGTCCAAGGTTTCCATGATCTGAGTAGACAACCCTTAGAAAATAATGTGGTTTAATTATTTATTTGGGATAAAAAGAAAATTGTTTTGCATAAAAATTTACTGCTGTTAGGAAAAGCAGTCAAGGGGAAAGGCTAATTATTTTCATAAGTAATAATAACTGCATTGGCAAACATAGCCTTTTCCCCCACCTTTTGTTGTACATTAAGTTGGAGTTTTTACAGGGAAAAAAGAAGGCAACAGAGTCAATGGACTAAGAATCAACGTGTTTAGGTTGTTTTGTTCAGTCTGACTCAGTTCCCAGTGTATCCATAGGGCTCCACAGAAGTCCCTGAGGAACCTGCAACATACAAGGGGGTAGTGATGTTTCTCTTAAGCAAAGTGTGAGACATTTACTCCTTCATAATTGAAGGTGACTTGTGGAGAATCCAGCTTTACTAGTTCGGAAAGCATCAGAGGGAAAATAAGTGGGCATTTCTTACTGCAGACAGTACAAACCTTCAAGCGTCCTTAATATTGTCTATTTATTATTTTATTCAGAAATGACACCCTGAGGATAATAGCTGTAGCTGGAATTAATAATAAATTAATTTACTGTGGGTTATTAATTCCTGAGAGTTAGTTCTTGGACATACTCACTGTAAAAGGACTTGAGGTAAATAGCAGAACTGCTGGAAAACTTAGTAAAAAACCTGCTGTCTTTCAGTAGAAAGTTGCTAGTATAATTAATCAGGTCTTCACCAAACACAATATGAAACTATTAGTAAACTAGAGACATAAGGACCGGAGCAATAACAGTAAGAAATAAGTTAGAACACTGATTTTAGAAAGTAGGACATACATGCTCAGTTTTTAAATTCCTTTGTTTATGTAAAATATGCACCAGAGACTTGAACCTTGGTCTTTCACTTTCTAACTGGAGTCTCCCAAGAAGTGAGTTACTCCCGGCTTGCTAATGTTGTTTTTATCAGTGTAAAGTGGAAAATGAACTAAATCGGCTTTTGGGGTGCCTGGTTCTCACATGAGTATATTGGTCAAGAAGAAAGGATAGTAAGACTCCTTTTTATTGGAATACTGACATTTAGATAAAACATATCTATCAAAAGTCTCTGGAGAGTTTGAATTCAAAGTAAAATGAATGAAAGTCAACTTCTTTGATATCTAACTACTGTACAATATGAATGGTTAATAACCATTGAAATGTCAATATAAGGCACTTTGCTGTTGTTTTTCTTGCCCTTAAAATAGCCATGGCTTATTTTGTTCACTTTATTCTACCTTTTCAGTAATAACAAGAGATTCTACAGGCAAAAAGTGAATTTACAGGAAAGTAGAACAGGACAAAATGGAGTGACCTCAAAGCAATTACAACTACACAGGGAAGAAAATGAATGACTTATCAAAGCCTCAGCTTCAATGACACTCCCAGGTGGCTCATTTCAGAATATGTATCACAGGAATTGTATAGTACAGTGTTTGAACTTTTCTGTTCAAGCATAATTTTAAGAATCCTTCTCAGGGAAAAAAAAAAAGTCCCTAAAATAAACAAATAAAATTACATTGTTCAAGGACAGCTAAAAATCCAAAGTATTTGTGTCAGTTTAGTTTATCTTGTTGTCACTTCTGAAATCCTTGTCCTTGTAGAGAGGAGTGGAAATTAATTGGTCAACAGAAACACCACTAATGTCTTGCCACTCAATTTTGTATGGTATAATTTCCCAGGTACTGCAAATTTAAGTCTCAATGACTTTCAAAACAACCTGAAGGTGCATAATTATCTTGAAAATCTGGGACTTCAGCTTTGCAGCACTGAAATACTTTTCAAATGCGTGTATTCAGATTTTCCTTCTGTGGCGAGAGTTCAGACTTCTGTTACAATATTTTAATAAGGTATAGAAGAGTTAGGAGTCTGTTTAACTTCAGAAGTGGGTTCTGGTTTCCAGCTTGAATTAATCTTTCCATCAGCATTTATCTTTATTGCTATGATAAAGTGTTCAAAATAGAATTTCTATACTGATATTAAATATTATAACAGATTTCATATTTTGTTTTCTCAACCAATATAATATTAGAATTTTGCTCCTCATCACAAGCAAAATAAAGATACATTTAAAAAGTCTAAATTCAGCTGCCAGAATTGGAACCTCTTGTAGAAAAAAAGCTAATCTCGAAGTCTCAACTTTCTTTAAATGTTAGTATTTTTTATTATTTAGTTATGTTGTTGTTACACTTCATGAAATTGAGTTTGTAATTATTTTTTGTAAATCAATAAGAAAATCTACAGCAAAACCTTTCTTTACAGCTCAGAGTTTTTGCCATTATTTATTAAATTATTTCATTTTTCCTTATAGAAAAAAAAATCTTATTTTACAAATGTATTTTGTTGATCTTTTTAGTTAAATGTTCACAATAGTAATTTTTATTCGAAGGATTAAGGAGTTCTTTTCAAAGGCATCCCTTTTCCCTAATCTATATGACATATAAAGGTTGGATTGTTTTTGTCACTGTAAATGTTTCTGTAATAGCCTGATTACACTGGCACTTGATAAGCTCAATGTAGTGGATGAAGCTAACTTAAATATTTGCCATTATTTGTGTACATTTCATTAAGAACTCAATAACTGAGCCCATAAAAAGCAACATCAAAAAAGTAAATTTGTTTCAAGATTTCAGGATACAGGAAAGGATTAAGTCTGTCATATACAGCTTTGGGCTGTGTTTTTACTACCATGATGTCGTGGTTTAAGTTTCCAACCCCCCCATGCAGCTTTCTCACTCACTCCCCCCTCTTTCTTCCCCCAGTCCCAGGGGAATGGGGAGGAGAATCAAAGGAATGCAACTCGCACAGGTTGAGATAAGAACAGTTTAGGAACTAAGGTATAACACAAATCACTACTGCTACCACCAGTAATAATACAAGAGAAATACAAAGAAAGAGAATTCAACT
>JARCZZ010043371.1:0-20427 GCA_030323915.1 Brotogeris chrysoptera | reverse complement strand
TTTACTGAGGTGTCAATAATTCTAATCCTTTTTTTTTTTGGGGGGGGGTGTAGGCTATCAACTGCTTCTTTATCCTATACTATCTGCTGGAAATGTTGCTAAAAATCCTAGCGATGGGCTTAAAAAGATACTTGTCCTACCCAAGCAATAGATTTGATGGACTTCTGACTGTAATTTTGCTGGTAAGTTCTTTTTGACTTCTGTATTCCTGGATTTATTGACTAGGATGATTAGGAACTGCAAGAATTATGGAATTGCTTTCGGTTCAACACTAATATGCTGAGTTAAGCATCATAAGACAGTGTTGTGGTTTGCAGTGGCTTGAACATTTGTTTCTCTTAAGGTGTCCTTTCTGGAGGCAGGCTTTTCTTACATGCATGGAAAAGTTGAGCTTTCTTATGAGCAGCCTTTTAAATGTTGTTTGGAAAAATTCAGCTCTTGGAGTAACGACATAAGGAATTCTGTTACATAGCGAAAAATCACTTTACTTTTTGAATTACAACCCCCCAAATTCTTCTTTATCTTGTTGTTATTTTGTAAAAACCTGAAACCCGTATGGCGGATGGCCAAAGTCATGGTGAATGTAATGCACTGTATATCCTTTTATCGCTGTTGGATGATGTATGTTGTATTAGTTTGGTAAATACCTAGTCAAAGATGACAATTTCAGTGCTTCAGAGTGGGTGGACTTAGTTGTTTAAAGCTCTTGAAGGTATTTCTTGTCAAGGAACTTGTGCACCTTTTGAAACTCAGAATTACAAATTAAGATTTTGCCTTTTTTTCTTCCCTAAATGAAGGTTTTGGAGATTGCAACTTTTGCTGTGTATGGATTTCCTCATCCTGGTTGGTACGTAATCTCTGAACTGTTGCACTTTGCTCGGTGCCTGGGGTGGGCCAGGGGAGTATACACACAAGTTCGTACACACTCATGTCATGACACTACGATTGTCAGTGCAGGCAGTAATTTACCAAACGTAGGAGAATTTCTCACCATTGTAGTTGCTGGTGGCCATGCAATATGGATGAGTGAAAGAAAATTGTATTTTTTTTTTAAAAGGAAATTTAGAGTTCTCTTTAGGTATTCTGAGAAGGATGCATTTGTATTACTTGCAATCTGATGTAGAATAACGTGTTAGCAGACCTATACTTACTGAAGGTGCAGGAATGGGAACTTGGTACAGCATACACAACCAGCTAACCTAGTATGTTTCGGTATCGGATTGTCCGTAAGATCAGTTATGACTTCCTGAACAGCTGGTAAACCCCCTTGAAGTCTGAGTTTTGTGCTGTAAAATTTAGAAGAAAAATTCCCATGGACTTAAATCATTTATACTATGATAGCAAGGAGTTATATTTTGATTTTTATGAAGTTCAAATAGTTCTTGAATACCTATCCTGTATTGATTTTGGTATCACAAGCATAAAAATCATTGTTTTTTGTCTTAAAACTTGAAAACTGCCACCACAATGAAAGAGGAAAGCAAAGTTCTTTGGGAAGATTTCCTGAATCCTGGGTATTGGCTGCTAACAGTCTAATGGAATTAACTAGTGACCTAACTTTTAGTTGTTTAAATTTGGGTTTGATTTTTGCACTTTGATTCTGTTGTAGACACTTGTTTGCTCTGCAATAGTATCTTGAAGCACCAGTAGTACTTGTTAGATTTTTGTGTCAGTCGCTGCCAACAGATAACAACCCAGTTGAGTCCTTCCAAGTCCTAGTGCTGCTTACAGTGTGTGCTGGTGGTAATTGCTTGGTCTGTAGATTGACATCTTCAGGACAGGACTAATACGCGACTGTATTCTAGATTATGTTCTATGTAGTGTTGTCTGAAATAATTTCTTCCGTTATTAGAGTTGAAGATACTAATGCTACAAATCATGATTTAGCATCTGTGTTATGAAGGACCTTTTCCATTAACATCTTCCATCCCCCCACCTTTCCAGCAAAGAAGCATCCAGCATGCCAATGTAAAAGTTTGTTAAAACTCAGGCTGACATTTGGAGTGTATGCATATCACCTGTGGAATATGCATATAGGGAAGAAGGCTGTCAAGATGGCCTTCTAATTAGTACTTCAAACTTCAGCCAAGTGTATCCTGAAGGATTAATGCACATCTTTGTGCAAGCTCCTGAAGTATCTCACTAGAGCAGTACCTTTGTATTGCTTTGTTTTCTGAAAGGTTCCCCTTTGGTCCATGGCCCCCCCCAGCAGAAGGAAGGCCACTTATGCAAGTATTTCAGTACAAACATGCCCTTTAAAGGGCACTGTATGCATATTTAAGAGCCCAGGCTAAATAGATCTCTTCATCAATTATTGGAGTTTACTGTAGCTGAGATTGCTGCTGAGTAAATGAACCAGAAGTTGTGGGGAGTTTAAAGTTACCTGCATGAGTAGATCTTACTGTGTCATTCTGTCATGAGCTGTTTCTCTGATTTGTTATTTTCTTCCGTCTTTCCTAGGAGACCCGAGTTCATGGGCTTGTTGTCCCTGTGGGATATGGTACGATTGGTGAACATGTTGATTGTGTTCAGGTTCCTGCGGATTATTCCTAATATGAAGGTGTGTGTTTATCCCTCCATGCTTCTCACTTCTTTGTGGGTCAAATTGCAAATTTGTTAAAACCTTTTGAAATAACATAGTAATCTCTTGCACCTGAGTGGTATTATAACTCAGCTCTAACTACTGCTCCAGACTACTGCACAGCGCCTCACAAACTCAGTTTTCCCTGTCTTGCATATAAAATTCTGTTTTGTTTTAGTTCATGGCTCTGGTTGTTACTACATTGCTGGATCTGGTAAAAAACTTGAGAGCCTTTGCAGGAATTCTTGTGGTAAGTCATGATGCAAGGTTGTAATTTCCTTTCTTTTAGTTAGCAGTGTAATAAGGGTATGCCATCAGCAAAGCAAACAAAGTTCTTTGACAATCACCATAGATGGTCATATTGCACCTTAACCAATCAGTTCTTCTTCAGGGCATGTCTTGCAAAGCCCCAACAAACTACTGTTTTGTTATGGGCTGCACACAGTTGACAGTACCTCAATTATGAGTTTCCTTTAGGAATGCCTTTAAAAGATAGATTGGAACTTCCTCAAAGTGCATGCCTCAGACTGGATGCTCTAGTTTCAAATAAAAATTCATCCAGTGCGAAAAGTAGCCTAGTTTTCCTTACTCTGACTTGATTATATTAAATAGCAAAACAACTTTAACATTCCTTTCAGTTAAGGAGGTCCTGAGATGGCATGTTTGGACATGATTTTTAAAAGCCTCTGCCA
Source organism: Brotogeris chrysoptera (assembly GCA_030323915.1). Taxonomy (NCBI): domain Eukaryota; kingdom Metazoa; phylum Chordata; class Aves; order Psittaciformes; family Psittacidae; genus Brotogeris; species Brotogeris chrysoptera. The sequence goes on along the minus strand of JARCZZ010043371.1, from coordinate 17,154 downwards.
TCCTGGTTTTGGTGTAGCTGTGTAGAATATGTGTAAATGTGATGAAAGGGTGGATCACAACATGTCCACTATAAAAATCCTCCATTTCCCAACTCTTGAGTTTCTGACTTTGCAACGATGTCTTCCTGGTAGAGCAAAGAAGTGCCTGGGTAGTTTTTCTGTTGCATGTAGGGTTTTTTAGGATATCTTAATTTGAGGTAATGGTTAGAGGCCAAGAATTTGCCTTGTGTTAGTACTGTCTAAAAAGTTGTTCTAGTCTGTATACTTAGCATGCAATTTATCCAGAGTAGCTGGTTTTGTCACTAGTAAACTCAGCTTTTTTTGTAGGGGAGGGTCCTTAAATTGCATTCTAGAAAGATGGCAGGAACCTGTAGTAATAGGCTTGATTTTATTTTTAGGAAATATGCATGTTTCAGTGAGGTGTCCCTATCCATATATGTAAGACACTATGCTTATGAAGTGGTTTAAATGTCTGCTTCTAATTATCCTTAGTGCTGGGAGTGTGAATTGTAGTTTTGCACCAATCATGAGGCAAATCTGCCACTTCCATTAATTTAAAGTAAAATTGCTTTTACTTGAGGCAACGTGGAGGCTGTCACTGAGCTTATACTGAAGTCTCAATCCATTACCAGCTGATTCAAAGCATCTTTCATAAGGTTAGCCTGGAACATATGCTGAGAAAGTCACTAATTAGCTAGTTTCTCAAGCAGTGAGTGTGTTAAATAATTTTTTTCAAAGAATAAAATTACCTTTATTATTGCCAAGCCAGATACCCCATCTTCTGGCAGGCTGTGGAATGTCAGCTTCAACTTTGATACTGTTAAAAGTGCTGTGGTTCATAGGTCAGGGCTGTTCCTCTTCTACCGTGGCCAGACTTCCCCCTTGGGTCTGTTTTGTAGCAAAATACAGAAATGTACTAAAGAAGTTGCTGATGTAAATTTTAAATACTTAGTTTTGTCCTTGGTTAAGTTTCGTAGAAGCTTATTTTCACTGAATCTAGCAGGAAGCTCCTCAAATATTTAGATTAGTCCTTAGGAATACAGGTACTGGTTTTGTTTTTTAAGTCACTATTCTGCAGTGTTAAAAGCTAAATGTCAGCATTCTGAAACACAGGAAATTAAAATAGATGGTAAATTGATCTAATGTGTTTTAACAACTGAAAGTTAAATAGGATATTAAAAAGAAGAACAAACAATTTAATACAGACATTGAGAAGTATTTTCACTTCAGTAACGTCAGGCATTGTTTGTTCATGAAGTTCCTTGGTCTGTGGTGCTCATGTGAATTCCATATTAATCTCATTGTTACTTAGTGACAGAAATACTAACATCTAATACCTACTTATATTTCTTCCAGGTGGTTTTCTATGCATTTGCTATATCTGGCATAATGCTATTTAAAGGTGCTGTTGTTCCTTTTGGAAATATCAGGTAATATCACCGCTCTGAGTCTGTTTTTTCAGCAGCATCTACAGCTCAGTATCTCTGAGTTGTTGCTTGTGGTTGGTTTTGTTGGTTTTTAGCTTGGAGCCACCCTTCCTTTAATGTTAAATTACATAGACTTCAGCTGTTACTCCTGTTTCTTCTTGCTGTATTGGAATTACAGGAATGCTTATGTGTAGCTTGAAATTTTACTCTTCTGTAGCTTAAGTACTTGAACTATTTCCCTTGTTTTCCTCCATATGAGATACTTAAATTTCTATAAGGCACTCAGAAGAATCTTGGTTTTAAGGTGTAATAACATAGAAAGCTATGCTCACATCATCCTGTAATTCTCTTATAGTGCTATCAATACAACATATGATAATGGGACTCTGCAGTGTGGGACCTATGAACAGCTGGAATATTGGCCAAACAACTTTGATGACTTTGCTGTGAGTCTGATCACCAATGGAATCTGTCCCTTTTCCTCTCTCTGCTTATCCCTTCCCCTCATGTTCTGAGCCTTAGGTGTGTAATATAGCCACTCAACTCCTGTTTTACTCGTGTTATTTAGGCAGCAGTGGTGACCCTCTGGGATGTGATGGTGGTGAACAACTGGCAAGTCTTTCTGGAAGCGTTTTCAAGATACTCAAGTCCGTAAGTAGCAGTAACGATACTGAAGAAGTCCTGTATAAATCTAGCTTATAAAATAACTGAACAAGTGTTATATGCATAGCACAGTTCCTACAATCTGTGAAGAGGGGTGCTGCTTACCTTTCTTTTGTGTCAATTCAGGTATATAGGAAATGAAGTTTATACTTCATGGCTGTTCTTTAACTTGAGTAACTTGATGGTTGGTCTGACACTTGTTGGATATCATGAAATGCTTTGTCACATATAGAAGCGATTGGAAACTTGCTTGGGAGTCATCTTGTTATGAAAAATGATGGTGGGTGACTTAAGTGGGTTATAAACTTGCAACGTGTTGGATGGGTGGTGCTCCCTGTAGGGTCAATCTCACAGAAGTGAGATATTAGCAAATCACTGTAGTTAATTTTGGGCTGATACTGTGTTTTCCCTGTGGGTGAAGAGTCTTTTGTAGAGTTAAAACCTTGGACCTCTCTTTCATTTGCGTTTATTTTATGGGAATGTTTGAATGGACTGGCTATTGTCTGCATTGAGCTTTTCCAGTGATCCTTGGCTGGTTGACCCGGCGTATAGTGAAGTTGTGGAGTGCTCATTTACAGGCTCTTGTGTGGTCTGGTGAAGACTGCGCAGGTTGTGAAAGAGAAATCCATTGGGATCTGCAATGAGTGGAAGCTACCTCTAGGTCAAAAAATCTCTGAACTGCAAATGGCTGGAGACTGGGAAAGTACTTAGGGGGTAGCATCTTAGGTATTTGGCCATGGTTTCGCACTCTTTCCTGCACTTCTGCTTCGACCGCTCTCAGAGGATACTAGCCTAGATGGATCTTTTGCTGTGATCCAGTACAGTTTCTGCTAGAGCTGCTTTTCTGTCCCTTCAGATTTCAGTTAGGTATGTTAAATGGGGGGAGCAAGTCTCTTTGGCTAACTTAATGAAAAGCTAAGACTTTTTTCTATCTCAGACTTTTTTCTATCCCAGAGCTCCTTATACATTGATTCATTATACATTATATTTCAAGGAAAAATGTGTTTACATGGCTCTATTTGGTTGGTTTCAGGCTGTTTACTGCTTACTTTACTTTATTTCAGGTGGGCAAAAATCTATTTTGTAGCCTGGTGGTTGATCTCTTCTGTCATCTGGGTTAATCTCTTTGTAGCTTTACTTCTAGAGGTAAGGAAATGTGTTTATTTGGTATTAGATATTAAAGACAGGTTCTGATTTGCATGGGAATGAAAAGAACCCAGACAACTTTATGGGAAAGTACCTGTAGAGGGCACTTCACCCCACCTTGAAACCTATGCACATTTCTTTTGGAGATGCTCTTGTCTGCATTGAGAACTAAAATTTATTTTACTGGAGGCAGAGTGGCAAATATTTAGACAGAAACTTACCTGAGTCTCATGTGGAGCCTTAGTCTTGCCCATGAGTGTTTCAGAAAAGACTTTCAGTTCTAGCTGGAGGCTAACCCCATGAAGTCTTCTGCCTGCTTGTTTCTGCAGGTCTGTGGCCTAAGTTTGCTGTAATAGCCAAGATGCAGCGTTCTGTAGCAGGAGAGTAGGATGTCACTGGTTTTCTCCCTTTTTTGCCTCAGCTGCCTGTCTACTCCCTAGGTGTTGATTTGTTAGAGTAGTTCAAAGGGGGTAAGGGAACATGACAAAACCAGAAGCTGAGTTTAAGTTGTGATGTCTGGACTTAGGAGTATGTTTATATATGGTCGAGTTTCTAAAGAGGGAAAAATTCCAAGCAGGTGAACTCATGTGGGTAGTTCACACAGTTATCCTGGGGAGGCAGTCCTTGCTAGGAGTAGAAGGCAGCAGGCCTGTTTTTGCTCTGCTGTTCTTCCAGTGTGTGAAGAGAAAGTTGATCTCATTCTTAAGCAGCAGGCTTTACTAAAGCAGCCAAAAAATATGCCTGAATAAATCACTGCTCTGACACTCTGCGTTTAAAGTCAAACTTTACCCCGTCCCAAGCCTTACCCACAAACATACTGACCTGATAGAACCTCTGTTCTGATGTCACCAGAAGTAGCCTGTATTTTTTTTTCCCCCTATTCCTTTTACACTTCAGAACTTTATTCACAAGTGGGACCGTCGCTGTCATCGGGAGCCTCTTTCAGACATTGAATACCAGAGGACAGTTGATCTCATGTTCAGGTGAGTTGAAGTGGGCTTGATAATCAATCTAGTGTTTGACTTTCATCTGTTTTAAAGAGAGTGGGCTGGCTGCAAGAGGGTAAAAGGCTTGTCTTCTCTTTCCCCCCTCTGAAGCAAACTGTGTCATCTGTTACTTTCAAAAAGTAAGTACTTTAGTTAGGCCTGGTTTCAGCTGATTTGGTCGCCTAACCTTCATATGGTTTTTGACCATAGCATGTTGGGAGAAGAGATATTGGTAGGGGGGAAACTGTGCTGGGAAGGAGAAGAAAAGGGAAGATGAGCAAAGTGATGCACATTGTTGGCTTATTAGGAAATTGTGGGTGGTGAGTTGATACTTGATGATCACACATAAATGGAACTTCTGGTGCACATTGGATATTCAATAGTAGCACTGGGAACATGTTCTCATTTGGGAGTTTCTTCAGGAAAACACATCTCCTGACCTTCAGTTGTATTGTACTGTGTGCAGGAAATTGCTTCCCTGCTTCTTATGGGAAAACAGCTGCTGGTTTTCATGACACATCTGTGAAGGATGGATCACAAAGGAAAGATGCAAGGAGATGCATCTTTCGGGAGCATCAACTTATTGTAACTTTAATTCCTTGTTTCATTCTTGAAACAAGCCCATGTTACATCTCAGTATGTGCAAAAACAAATGCTGAGAAGTTTGCTTTGCTGTCCCTAACAACTCATGCTTTTTCTTGTAGAGATGTTTTGGAAGAACCTACAGAGGAAGAGTTGATGGAAAAACTGCACCAGCATCCACACCTGCAGTTGTGTAGGTGACTGCTGGGAAGGACTGACTTATTTAGACCTCTGTTTTCTTGAGGTTGTCAGCTGGAAGAAACTGAATGGGTTTTCTGGGAGGTGCTGTTAGGAGAGAGGCTTGTAGGACAGCGTGTGAGGTTTTGCTTGGCAATTCACTGCAGAAAGAGGGTTTTATTTCTGGTTCTTCTTTCTTTATTTTTTTTTAATGTAAAAGATCTGAATCTTGCTGATTGGACTTGATTTTAAGTTGTGATTTTAACAGAGTTTTTGCAGCTATTATTTTTATAAACTGTTGATATCCAAACATTTTATTTTTTATTTAAGGAAGAAGGGAACGTGTGTTTGAAATGACTATGCACTTTAAAACATGAACTTTGTAACCACTGAGCCTGCTGCTTCTTTCATCACAAGAAAATGAAACTGCCTTTTCTGGTTGGCCAGCGTGGCAAGGGCTGTGCTCTGCAGTGCAGGAATGGATTAGGCAGGACCAGAACAGAATCCATAAGCTTTTTGCAGTGAGAGTTGAAACACTATTTTTATTGAAATGAGACACCAGCATATCTTGCCACCTCCTGAAAATCTATTCATCATGTCAGAACACAATCTCTTTGTTTTTGATCGAGGGTTGCATCATGCTGGTAACTTTGTGAGCAGTTACAACTTCAAACAGAGCAATTGCACTTGTGGTTTTCAATGTGGTAAAATAGAGCTCTCCTTTAGAGTAAGTATTCTCATGTTGCTTTTTAGCGAACCTTTTCCTTCCTAGTTTCTCCCAAGTCCTGTTCTACACTGTATCATATTCTGTGAAAAAAGCTGAGGGGAATGAACTTTGGCTGGAATGTAGCACTGTGACTCTCTTGCTTCAGGGTTGGGGGGGAGAAGAAGAGGGGAGAAAAAAAGGTTGAATGGGATAATCAAAGTGCTTAGCTGTTCAGATTTTCATATGTGTCTGTAGGAATTGAACGGGCTCAACCAGTGTTGCAAGATCACGTTCTTTTCTGGCTTAGTGAACCACATGCTGTATTCCACTCACTTTCACCTGGGTAATGCTTTTTGGGTAAACAGCTTTGTCAACAAATCTAAAGTGGAGAATGAACAGTAAGCCATGGCCATGTGCTTTTCATTATCCCTTAGTGTTCCTCTAAAAAAGGTGTGTGTGCGCCTGAATCTTTGTCACATAAGTAGTAAATCACTATGAAGAATAGAATCAATGCCAACTACTGTTTCTGTGTGTAAAAATGAAACTACCCTTTGGGGTGCTGCCTTCTCATTGAGACGCTGGTCACCCAAATAGACATTCTTGTGATAATCTCTACACTGATAAAAGCACAGACACTTTTCCTCCTCTTCATCCTTCCATCTTTTCCTTCTTTCCTGCATAAGGGAGAGAAAAATGCCTGGGATGCTGGTGCATTTGATCTCAAAAGCATAGTTCTCTGTTATTGTCTCACTGTTAGAAGTTGCACAATGAGTCTTGTCTCCTTTATCTTCAGCTTCTATTCGCCTTGTGCTGCGGAACAAAATGTGTTGCAGCTTGCATATATGTAGCGCAAATCTAAATGGAGCTGTGTGCTATTCCTGCAGTCTTTCTTTACTCTTGTAAGCTTGCCCTTACGCCATCCTCTTGTCTGTGTTTGGTCTGTTGTCTCTGCTCCAGAATAATCCACCCAGTAACTCACTTGCACTGGTTTCTGAGGCATTACCATGCTTATTTTCGGCCATGCACTTACAACGCACGTTGTTACAAGTAGATAGAAGCATTGATCCACTTGATTGGTTTTTTTTTGCTAGATTTGAGTTTTTGTTCAGTATGGCTTTACATCAAGATGGTTTGTTCCTAGCACGATGTCATCACTGCCAGCAATTCATTGGCACTTATTAACAGAGGTTAAATAGTCTATTTTACCTTTCTAGTAAGAAATACTACTTTTCTTGTCCATTTTTCTAAATACTTGAAGAAGTAGTTTTGCCTTCCCAAAAAGGAAGTGGCCAGTTCTTATCAGCCTGCAAGCTTAATTGTTTCTGTTTATGAAGGTTGTTTGGGTTTTCGTGGTTTTCCTGGTGTGTTTTTTGGGTTTTTTTATTATCATTACATTCCACTGCAGTCTGCCAAAGCAGTGCAAATTGGTGTGGGATTATCTTAAACATCACAAATGTCTCCATTATGCAGCCTTTCCATCTGGACAAATGTGAAGAAGGCTTTCTGAGTGGAATTGTCTTAGTCTTGTTCTTGTTTCACATTTAATTGCCTGAAAGTATAACTAAAATTTAACACAACTGTGGTACCTGATGTCACTTGAACTGGAAGATGTAAATGACCACAAGTCTTATGCAATAATTGTATAAATCATGAAAATGAATGTATATAATTGGGTGAACTTTGAGGTTTGCATTATTATTAAAAAAAAGTTCCCTCATAAAATATGAAAATAACCGGGCTGTTGAAATGATTCTTGTGGTTTGGTTTTGCTTTTTCCCTGTGACTGATTTCTGCTGTGCTCAGTATCTGTGCTCCCATTATCTTCACTGGTTGAAAGGCTGGGGCCATGAAAGAAGTTAAATACAAGTGGGATGCAGCTCCCTGGTTTCAAAATGCAGGACCTGAAGTGTGCTGCTGTTAGTCTCCAGTTCTAGAAACACATAGCAGCATCTGTAGGTATTTGATATGCTTAATTATTAAGGTGAAACTTCACTAGAACTGAGCATTCAGGGTGTTGAACAGCTTGATTTCCATTTGTGTTTCAGTCTTTGCCTCTGCAAACTAGGTATTCCTTCATCAGTTTTTGTTCCTGAAAAGATCAGTGCAGTAAGCATTCTCATAGCATTTCAAACGGGACAGATTTTGCACAGAATTCAGCAGCATCCGCGGCATTCTTTTGAAACAGGTTCTGGTTTAGAAGATATATTTATTTATTTAAGAACAGAACCAATTCTAGGTCAAGCTAAAGGCTTAAACTTGCTGTTGTCTCTGACAGTGGCTGTTGCGGATGTTTTGGTGAAGCATGTGAAAGCAAAAGCAACCAGAAGATCATCTTGCATTACAAAATCAGGCTGAGGTTTTTCTAGCTTCTGAAGGGGGCCCTTAATCACCAGACTGTTGGCTAGCTTGAGTCCTCAGGTGTTACATTTTTCCTTCCTGGTTTGCTATGGATACGTGTTACTTCAATATTTAGGAGTGGAAGGAGAGGATGAACACAATTTGTGCTCTTGATTGTTGCGGTAGAAATCCAGAAAACCAGTGTTGGGCCTCCCAAGCACACTTAAGTATGAAGAAACTTAAAAGAGCTCATATTGGTCAGAGCTGCAAATGGGGCAGCTAGAATAACTTAGCAACTGTGTAGAAATGACAGGCAAAGAAAGAAATACTGCCTTGGGTGTCAGGGCTTCATATGATAAAGTGCATGAGGCAAGCCTTCTTGGCTTCTCTTCGTTGGTGAGACTGTATGTCTCTTGACACATGTTTAGGGAACGTTGCTTTTTCATTCCTCCAACACTTCAATATGCACAAAACCACAGGGACATGCAAAGCTTTTAGAAGAAATGGGGCCTATAGGAAACTAATGCCAGGAATAGATTAGTTATTTCTGATATGTCAGGTTAAGGTGTCTCTTTTCTTGTTAGATGGTTTCTCTTTTTACCTGATAGTGTATTATGAGCAGTATGTAGTGTTACCATGGCTTCTGCTATTGTTCAGCGTTGTGCCTTAGTCAGATGAAGTCACTTCAGTACTCCAGATGCCTTGGGTTTTTATTGAAAACTAAACAGAAATAGGTATCTGTCTGCTTTTTCATGTAGGTTTTTATGATTTCTTTTTTCTTTACAAGATCTTAGTCTATTTAAAAGCCCCATTCAGACAATAGGAGTTTTCCATAAATCAGGTGGCTTTGACTTAATCTGCAGTCTTTATAACAAATTGCTCTGAATGTTGATGTGAACTTTGGGTAGAAATAATTTGGAGGGGGGGGGGAGGTGGAGGGGTAAGATTTGGTTTCTGTTCCAACTCTAAGCACTTCATTATATAAGACATTTTAAAAATGATCTTAATAAACTAAAGGAAATGGGCAAAATAAGCAAGATAAAATTTGAGAAATAGGGTCTGTTACAGTTTAGAATCACGAAATGTAGCAGGGAGTAAGTGGTATTAGAAGACAAGCATTATAGGGCTTACTAAATGTACTACAATTAAATGAGCTAACACCATCTGAAAGAAATCAAAAGGAAACTGCTTTTATGTAATTAGTAACAATACTTCCCTTTAGGCCCCACAGTTCCTGTTTTGGACCCTGCATTTTAAAATAGATAGGGGGAGGCATTTGTTACAGGACAGTAACAGAAGTCTTAATTTAGAAGGTTTGAGTTGGGAAGAACTCTGAAGGAAATAATTTCAGGCAAACAAAAGATAGGTGAAGAGGTTTTGTTTTTTTTTTTTAAATACTATTTAAGTATGTAAATGGTTGAGAGGAACAAACTGTTGGTGTTGTGTAATCTCTGTGTGCCACTTCTAGAGCAAATTGTGCTTTGGATTTCAGCAAAAAGAGTGGTTAGGTGTGAGGGATGCTTCCCAGCTCAGCACTGTACTGTTGGAGGTCGCAGACTCCCCTTCACTGGAGTGCCCTTTTAGGAAGGGTCAGACAGTCATCTACTGCAGCTTGATCTGGATGTTTGTGGACCTGCCCCTGCTTGGTGGTGCCTCAGCTGGTCCCTGAGATCCTGTTCTGCCTCCCTTTCTGTGGTTTCAGTGGGAAGAATTCCCATGGCTATAACAGACCTATCTTTTGTTGTTACAGCATGTGCTCTTGGTTCTAGCTAATGGCTTACAAATGTTTACAGCATGCATGTGCTTTACAAGTAGGGATAGAGAGAAAAAAGCAAAACTCCTTTAGCTTCCCGTTATAAACAGGAAGATGAGATTTAGTTCCGTGTGCTCTGTGGCTGATATTTAACCAGGATCCCTGTAGCTGATACTTGACCGGCATCCTCTGGTCCCTGCATAGTTGTCCATGCAGTTCTTTGCTGAGTTCCCTTTAATCTCATTTCTACACCCTTTATCTATTTGGGCAAGAGGAGGAACATGCCCTTTTCCCAGTTTGTCTTTGCTCACTGACAAGCCGAGCACATCAGATAAGTGTTCTCACCAAGGGAAAGATAAGTTTGCGCACTCTGCTCTACTTGCTACCAGTTGTCACAAAATGTGTGACACTTCTGTCTTTGACACTTCAGCTTGTGTATCAAACTTGGTTTGGTGAATGAAATTAAAAGTTATTACTGGGGAGGTGAGGCTGCGTAATGCCTAGAAGCAGCTAGAAAATCTTACAAGAAGTAACACTTGTTGTTGGGAATGATGTTAATTGAAGTTGGTCTGATATTTCACTGGATCTGAAGCCTTCCAATGAGAATTGATCATTTTGAGACTGATGGACAAAAATGGTCCAGAGATTTGAGCGTGCTCAGTATCATAAGCCAGTTTGTAGAAGTGTGGACTAATGTGTTTCGTAATGGTGCACTCTCCTCTCCTGCATTCTCCATGGATACCATCTCTCTCTTTGAAAGATAAAATAGATAATGGAGTATCTATGTAAAAATATTAAAATGTAGAAGTTAAAGTCATGGGGAATTTGCTGCTAATTCAGGAATAAACACTAGGTTCTGAAACTTGCTTACGGATGAAGTTCATATTTCACTCTGTACTTTAATCTTTTTCTGTATTTGCAAAGATACTATTTTCCCAGCATAAAGAGAGAAAATGTTCAGGAAATGCTTGAGGCTGGGATGTCGCTCTTCAAATACTACGTACGTAGTGAAATGTACAGCAAACTACTGGAGCAAACTACCTATCATTTCCTCTTGAAAAGAACATGAGAACAACTTCAAGACTGTGTATAAAATGGAGTCACAAAGCAGAATATGTTTTTTTTTAAAAGTGTCTTAGTTAACTAAAATTGTTGCAATTCTGAAGGAAAAACTGGTATGCAGTTACCTCCATCATATACACACTTGTTTGCCAAAGTGATGTTTTGTCATAAATTACCCACATTACCTACTGTAAGGGAAAACCTGAATGTGTTCTCTGACTTGCAGTCCCAGCCCAATTATGTAGGTTTTTTGTTTTGTTTGGTTTTTTTTGCATTGAGTTTCACATCTAGTCCTGTACACAGAATTTTTCCACAGTGATGGTATAAAAAAATGATTTACTGATGCTGATTTCTTTTCTTAACTTTGAACTGTAAGCTGGAGACTTAAAGTTGTCCTTTAATGCTAGAAATTGCTTGTAACAGTCCCAGTCATCTTTTTTCCATTAAGCTAGTTGAGCAGGTGTTGTCTTTGTTCTGTACAGATGCTTTCATGGTCCCCATCGTTATATTATTCAAGTGCCTCCCAAGTACTTTTCTGAAAACATCCTGCTGGGATAGGAAAATATTACTATCCTCAGTTTGTAGATGATCAGCTGAGATATTTGGTGATCTGCCCGCAGCCGGGCTTGAAATCCGTGGGAGAGTTAAGAAGAAAACCTGCAGTCCCTGCTCGTTGCCTTTACTGACAGACAATACTGCCTTCTTTTTTTGCAGCAGCTGTGAACTTCAGTTGTATGTTTATTAGATGATGTTGACATTTCCACGTCAGTTGGTTTCAAGTTTTGCTACTGCTTATTCTTGTATGGAGCTTTTTTGTTTTAAAATGGCAGAAAAAGTGAAGGAAGCTCTAAACTTCTCACTGTTTATTTCCCACTGTATCAAAAGAGGGCAGGTTTGCCATGTGATAAGTATTTAGGAGGGATGGTCTGCAGCTGGCACATGTGCTGGAAGTTGAGTAAATGTGAGCGAACTAGTACCAGTAGTTAAGGTACCAGTAGTTAAAGGTACTACTGTGGCTGTACAAAAATACAGGATGCCGATCCTAAACAGCAGTTATTTGACAGCTCCAACTTTGTTTTCTGTCAGTTCTGAAACTCACTTCAAGAATGCTTGAGTTTCCTTTTAGCCTCATCTACCTTTGTACTGCATGTTTAGTTCTTTGAGGTGAGTAAACAGTCTTGTCTTTTCAGAGCTGCTGAGTGCTTGCCAGCTTATACTGAATTTGGAAGACTGTCCAAGAGACAAGTTGCCCTCCACGATTTCCCTGAAAAAGTGTCATCAGCATCTGAGAGAATGGAGATTCATGTCAAAATAGGAACTGGAATGCATTTTTATGACCAAGTCCTATTGTGTAGCCGGTGTGTGCTGGTGTAATGTGAAATTCAGTCTCTCTAACGCTACTACAGGTTGCTGGGCTGGATGCATAATTAGAGTCAAATTGTAAGGATTCTGTTATGCAGCCTGTCAGGTAAGACCAGAAAGGATTTTGATTTTTATGCTTCAAATTTTGTAGAATTCTAGCTCAGCTCAGACTGGTGTCTGTTAGCTTCCCGAAAATAATGACTGTTTAGTGTGTGATACAGAACCGTAACTGCAGCATTAAACTGGCTAGTGGTGGTGTTAACTATGACCTTGTACAAGAAGCATCCTACTGAGGGGAGTTGGAAAGCCAGTCTAGTCTGACTTATTTTATTATATTAGGTCTCCTTCTTGCATTTAGGAATGAATAGGTTCCAGGCACAGTGTCCTGAGCTGTTGCCGGTGCTTTTATTAAATAACGATCTTAGAAAGTAGAACTTAAGTCTTTTAATGTGTCTTCCCTTATCTGCTTAATACCAGTGAGAATAATCTTGTGTTTCACCAAAACTACAAGTTTTTTAGTTTCCGGCATCCTGAGTAACTGATGGTTTCTCTGAAAAGAGTTGAACAATTACTTGGTATAGAAAAATGGCTCTAAAGTAGTTCTCTGCAAAAATCAAAGGTGAAGGTGTTAAAGCCAGACAATACTTATATCAAAGTAGCCAGCAGCAGGGGCCGGAAAAGGAGCAGGTTGTCCTTTAAGCTTCACTGTGTTGTGTAAGGTGTTACCTCTCTCTTTCTCTAATCAGATTTCATGAGGAAAGCAAAGCTATTCTTTCCTGATGTAATTCAATCAGGGCCCTCAGCTAGATCAGCAGGAAAGGCACCTGCTTTTCTTGCTTTAGATTTGGTTGATATACCCCAGTTTTTGATAGGAGTTGGTTAATCCATAACCCAAGCATGTGGCCACTGTAACACCTGCCATGCAGGTGAGCTTTTAATCTTGTTAATATACAAATACAGTATAGATTCTTGTGTTAACCTTGTGCACATACACACCCAATGGTGATTGTCATAAGTAGGAGAATTTAATAAAATGAGATCATAAATGTCTAATGTACTTTTTGTTGGGCAGTAAAGCTGCCCACATGTTGTAATTGAGGTCTGAAGTTGACTTGCTTGCTGGGGCCTCTCTAGGGTAGATTGCTTAGGCTAATAGAGCACGTGAAAAAAATGCTTCCCGTGCTCTGCTTTTCTGCCTGTTTTGTCCACTGGTCTGAACTCTGCCTTGGGTTGGTGCCCACTGTAATCTCTGCTGCTATCAAACTCAGTACTTAAAAATTAGGCACACGTTGGAAACATCTGCTTGATTGAGACCCTCCACAGTGACTATTAAGATTTGCCTCTGACGTTCTCCAAAGTCCTTGGTTCTCTTCTTGTCTGCCGAGTGATCCTGATAGAGTCCTTTGGAGATCTGCACAGCAGGCTCTTGTACTTCCTCATTGTGCAGATATTGGAAAGTCAAGCGTGGACTGAAGGTTTGGTTTCAGGCTTAAATTTTATGAAACTCGCCAACATTGTGTAAGTGGGCACTGTGAAATTTCGATCTGGAGCACCATATGTTCAGTTCTGCCCTGAAGTTTTATGAGTGCGATTTCTGATGTGCACTGAGAGAGGTATTATCTGGCTTTTCACCAGAACCTCATGAGCAAGTGTTTGGGGAGGACCATATCCAATTTGCTAAATGGGGAAGGGTTGAATTAAATCCCATATAGATAAGGTGGTGGTACAGATAAAAAGGGGTTGTGACCCATCAATGTATGTAAGAGTCTCACTGAGAGGAAGGGAGTTTCACTGTGTAAGAAGGAATTCGACAAGATTTGTGAGAACTGTGTTATGTTACAGCTATGTTTTCTGTGTCCAGGAGCATGTTGGTGAGTTAACAGCCTTACCAAGCAGGAGTCACAGGACAGTCTTTGCCCTAGAAGCAGCACAGACATGCAGAGGACCTAAGGCTTACCTTTGTAAATTTGTGCTTGGTATGTATTTGTAAGGTGAACTGCAACTCTTAACTATTACAGAAAATCATAGAATCCCAGACTGGTTTGGGTTGGGAGGGATCCTAAAGCACATCTAGTTCCAGCCCCCTGCCATGGGCAGAGACATCTTTTGCTAGACCACATTGCTCCAAGCCCTGTCCAACCTGGCCTTAAACACTGGGAGGGATGGGGTAAGTGAAAAGAAAATGGGGAAGCAGGGAGACAGAAGATGCTAAAGACCAGGACGATTAAAAAAAATATTCCCCAAAGAAGATACGAAGATTGTTTTATTTTTAAAGGTGTTTACATACAATTTTTCTTTCTTTTTTTTTTTTCCCCTCATGTCAGGCTATTTTTAATTCTCTAGTTGTGAATTTAGCCAGCAGAGGGAGTTCAAGACCCCACTTTAGACTGACCGTGCAGGTTTTGCTGAATGATCAGCACTTCTGGATTGGATGCACTTAATGGAACATTCTCAGCATAGAGAAGCGCTGGGGCCTAGTCAAGGGATTGGAATACGATCGGGATTTGGTTTTTATGGCAAAATGTAAGAAGGTAATGTTTTGAGGCACTGAATATTCCGTAATACACATCTGTTTGTATCAGAATGTTTGTATTTGGAACAGTTCTGGGCTGTGCTTGGAGTGTGAAAATGTAAGAGGAAGAAGGTGAAACCTCTTGCAAAGTACCCAGTCCAGTTTCATTATCCTAACTGAATGAAATAAATGCCACTAACTGCTAATGAGTCTCAAAACAATCGCTGATCTTTGAGAACCCCAGGGAACAGTAGCGGACAGAACATTCTGGAAATAACCTCAGATTTTTAACATAGTGATCAGATTTTCTTGTAGACAGGTTTTCTGTAGACAGAATTTTTCCTTTCTTTAGGTTTTTAGTGTGTATTCCAGGACCTGCATGTTCTGCTGGCTACATCTTATGTGTCAAAGCAAGAATAATAATGAAATATGTGAAAATAAATCAAGCACTGCTGGGTTTCTTTTAAACCTATAATTGTGGCTTATCTGTGACAATAAGCTCTCAACTGAGCGTTCATGCGTTGAGCAGTCAGGGTCTTTTATACCATCTCAAGCTGATAACTGAAAACGTAAACCACACTTTAAAGTAATTCATTGTACAGACTGGTCTTGTAAATGTTAAATTATACTAATTTGAGCAGATGCATGTGTTGCTGCCCTTGCAATCTGGGCAAATTCTTCAGAACTGAGCAGCTTGTTCTTGTGTGCAAGCACCTAGTGACAAAAACTTTGCTAGTTTCTTGAATTTCTTTAAATTGGCTTTTTACAAGTGTATATTTATACTGCAATGAAAGCTGAAGCATTTAAACGTTAGAAGACTTATAGGTGGGGTGAATAAGATACAAGTAATAGCATTTTGCCTTTTCACTTAAACCTGGTAGGCTAGCACTTGGGTTTATATACCGCTGCAAAATTAATTTAGATGTAGTAGTAAGGAGTAAAACCAGTTGTGCTTTGTAGAGACCAAAGAAGGTAACTGAACAGTCCCGGAGTGAAAACAGTGAAGGTAATCAGCGTGTCTGGCATTGACATAATTCAGTGAAATCAATGCTTTGATCAACTATAAAGCATAACAGCTGTGTGAAAGGTTTGCTGTGCTAAGCTGGCATTATCTCTTGTGTAAAGGAAGGTACATTGTAAACCAGGAAAAATTAACTGCCAGAGCACAATGATGTGTTTGTGACTTGGAATTCAGATAAAGTTTTGCTTCTGTTGGCAGAATGATAAAAAAACCTCGGGCCATTTGCATACAGGTGAAGAGAGGAAGCAATGTGCCATTGTTCCACAGAGGCCAAGGCACCACAGATATGTAAGTGCTCCAGCTCTAGGTGCTGCCTTTAATTTAACTTGATGGGTTTTTTTTTACCTGGTTACGGAGTAGGATGACATCGTCTTAAGAAATGGGCAATACCAGGAAAAATCATTGGGTGGCAGCAGAGCATTTACCACTTCCCATGGCATCCCAACAAAATAAAGGCTGCAGGAACTGTAGTTCTGCCTAATTCTGATACTTGTAGGTGCAAGTGAGATCTTGGAATGGTATCTATGGTGAGAGAGGACTATGTGTTTGAGAGACAAGATTTCTCCCCAGAAGTATGTCTGCATGTCTGTATGTATCTGTGTCTCTCTCTAAAAATATATATTTGTGTACAAACATATTTGTACATGTGCCTGTAAAAACTATGTCTCTGTGGCATCTTCTGTTTTTAGCTCTGTGGTAGAGTAGTGAGGGGTTTTCTGTCATGGTAACGCGAAGGAGGGTGGCAGCCTTGGAGGCATCAGCACTGCTTTGGTAGGTTCAAAATGAGCGCATCCCTCAGTAATGATGTAACGTGCTTCCTGTAGGAAATGTAAGCCACCACTTTGCTTAGGGAGCAATTAGGAGGTAGATACTACAGCCAAGGGAGCTGCCTAGTGGAAGGCACAAAACAGAGCATGAGGAAAGATGGCAATGGTTGTCTAATGCAGTAAAACTTTGTTCCTTGTGTTTGGACCAGGTGTTATGAGGCTGTTACAACAGACAAGGTCATATAATGTATCTGCAGTGATTTAACTACAGTAAATTCAGTTAATCCCTGCCATTTTCTCTTATTAGCTTAAGTAATTCCCTTGTTAATTGTTGCATCCACACAGATTGGTGCTTATTTGTGTTTGCCCATAGAAGGGGGAAATGTCTTCACATTAAATTTTTCATTATTTGCTTCTATGCTTGAACTTTTGCAGAAGGCTAAGGTGTAGACTGGGAATTATGGTACTGGAGGTCAAGTGTACAAACTGTTACTATGATACCTGTGTTTGGCAGTAATGTGCATACTAGGAATGCAGCCGTCAGTGAGGACATGATGGTAGAAACAACACTGAGCTTTGCCCAGAGAAGCTGTGGCTGCCCCATCCCTGGCAGTGTTCAAGGCCAGGTTGGACGGGGCTTGGAGCAACCTGGT
>JARCZZ010043363.1:0-10058 GCA_030323915.1 Brotogeris chrysoptera | reverse complement strand
CCCCCCGGGACTGGGGGAAGAAAGAGAGGGGAGTGAGTGAGTGAGTAAAACTGCGTGGCTTGGAGGCTTAAACCACGACAGTTTCACTGTTCATTTGTTGAAACAATTTCCTCATTGCCCTTATTCCAAAAACTAGATGTTATCTATCTTGTAGCTGCCTCAGGAGTTCCATAGTCTAAATGATTCGTCATTTAAACAGACTTGCCAATATCAGTCTTGAAGATAATATTTGTCTAGAAGAGTAAATATGTTTTCACCAAGTAGTTTATGTTGAATATCTGCTCATGAGCAAATGGAATAATGCTTAGAAAAAATCCCATTAAAATATATGCTTAAAAAAACCCCTGTTAAAATATCTGGGATTAGGATAAATTATGAGGTTTTTTTAGTTATGACTAAATTATAAACCTTTGTGGATATGTTCATTTGGCCTTGACCTTCCTTTGCGATATGCTTGGGTACAATTTTGAGTCTGTCTCCTACAAAGAGGCTGTTTTTCTGGCAACTTGTTAATAGTGGCTGACTGATATATGTACTCAGCTGGCATATTTACAGGCCTGCAAGGGCTTCTTGAATCATATAATCAATTTTTTTCATGTGTGCTGGCTGCCTTAATACTTATGAGTTGTATTAAAGTATTGTGGCTTCCCAGTCTAAAATGATAGACAAAGAACTGAAGACAACCCTAAATGCTGTTCAGGGAGCTTAGCTTGGAACTGCCATCTATTATAAGCATTACACCGAAGTAGGTGGGACCTTGGCATCTGTCTCAAAAGCTGAACTGAAAAAAACTTAACTTCAGACAAAGTGTCACCCGTGATTATTAAAATGTGGAAAATTGAGATTTGCTCTGCGCGTAGAACTATTCTTACTGCTCAGCATTATTCTGTCCTGTGTGCAAGTTTAACTAGATTCAGTTTCATCCGTGTATTTTGAGTATTACCATACAGGTAAACTTGGTTCAAGTTTGCATATGAAAGTGTAATTACTTGATTTTATAATTTTTCAACATGCTACTCTGAAAGCAGAGCAAAACATAGTATCTGTACACTATAGCATACATGCACTTTTCCTTTGTGTGAGCTATTGATGTCTCTTTTATTTACATTAGCTAGGAACAAATTGCTGAGAATGCCCACAAAATATGTTTGCAGTGTAGAGAGGTTACTTCAGGTTAGCTCTAGGCTTGCAGGAGATGAATGCCTGTTACCAGCTGAAGTGTTTTAAGCAGAAGTAAATTAGGCTAAATCCTGTACTATATCTCAATCTCATCCAAAAAGAAAATCAATTAATGCATCCTGAGACTGCACTGCAGTGTAAATTAGCATGCAGTTATTGGAGAGGACTGAGAGACTTGCTTCAAAAGGGCACTTTGAGAATGAAGTAGAATGCTGCTTCAGAGGTAACTGCTGACTCTCAAATGTGACACTCTTTAGGTTGCTTTGAGCTGGCAAGAATTGTAAGGACAGAGTGAGATTTCTATTTCTGCATCAATGCCTTGTAAGAGCATGCTAATGACTATAAATTTTTTCCATTCCAAATCAGTATTTATGATAGTCTTTTCTAAAATCGCCTGTTCCTGTCTCCTGCTTCATCCTGACTTTTTCTTTTTTTTTGGTATTTCCAAATACATAATTTCCTCTTACCTGTGCTATATTACAAAATTATATTACTGGCTTTTTCCTATACAGAAAAATTGGTAGTCTGCATGTAATTACTCTGAAGACTTTGTCAGAGTCAAAATGTATTCATAACCATTACACACAATAAAAGGCTGTTTTAAGCTTTGAGAATCTTAGTTTCTATGAGAATTAAACCAGAGCGTTTACATCTCTTTCTATTTTTTTCTGGAGGCATGAGTAGTATGGGGAATGCTGGCCCAATCATCTCAACTTATCTGCAAAATTGCCAAGAAGAAATTAGGCTGGGAAGAGCTTATAGCTCTTCTACTCTATCTTTTTAATATTGCTTTTTAATTTATTTGTGGAGTGTGGGTTTTGTGGTTTTTTTGTTTGTTTGGTTGGGGTTTTTTTGTTTTTGTTTTTGTTTTTTTTTTTTGTCATGTATCTGTTGTCTCTGACAAAATAACCTCTTCTTGCTTTAATCCAGCTGGTGTCACTTCTGACACAATGTTTCCCAGCTGCTTTTTCCATACCACATGAATTCAGGGTGAATCCAGAGGATGCTGAAAACTCCTCCTGCCAAATACTATATTTCCAGTCCTCCAGACTAAGTATGTTTCATATGAAAGTTGCTTCCAACTTCTTCATGTAACAAAAGCTTATTTATTAGAAAGGACTTATTGTAATGCAGCATCATAACGGTATAATGTATTTGTGTTAATTTGTTTTTGGGTGCATTT
This sequence comes from Brotogeris chrysoptera, assembly GCA_030323915.1. Lineage (NCBI taxonomy): Eukaryota > Metazoa > Chordata > Aves > Psittaciformes > Psittacidae > Brotogeris > Brotogeris chrysoptera. The sequence goes on along the minus strand of JARCZZ010043363.1, from coordinate 7,696 downwards.
ATACTTCTATACTTAGTATAGAGGAAAAAGAATCAGATCCTCTGTTCATATTAGAGCACAGGACATGACTAAAAAATATGTAGCATATATGCCACTTCACTCATTTAAATAGCCTCATGATGTTGAATAGGTGATTCAGGTAAGCAAAATAATTAAACATTTGAGTACCTGTGGGGTCAGAATCTTAATACGTAGGAAATTAATTTATGGTAGAAATCTGGATAAATGCAATCTTTTGGGAAGATTCAACATAACTTCACTAAAGGGAAGTCCTTCATCGCAGACCTCTTGAAGATCTTCAAAGGCATCAGCAAACATGTAACTAAAGATGATATGACTGATAGTTTACCTGTATTTGTCCAAAGACTTTTAAAGTAGTTGAGTAGTTATGGGATAAAAGGGAACGTCCTACTGATAAATGGCTGGTTAAAAAACAATAATAATAAAAAAGATTTATGTATCTTTCTTACAATAGAGGGAGCTTACCACCGTTGGTCCACTACAGCTGTGTTCAACAATGTATTTATAAATTGTTTAGAAAATTTTATTATCAGTGGATGAGGCAGTTTTCAAATTATATCATTTACTAGGGCATTGGAAGACAGCTAAAGTACTTTAGAAGTCTAAGTGACTATGTAGTGAAGGGAAAATCGACATTCATTATAAATATATATAACATGATGAACACCAGGAAACACAATCCTAACATCACAGGTGAAATGGCAGTCTGCAACTATACTGTTACTATTCACAAGAGAACTGCTGCTATGATAAATAGTTCTGTCAAAGCATCAGCTTGCTATTCAGCAGCAGACAAAAATAAACATTAAAAATTATTACAAAAGGGAAAAAGAGCAAATGCTAACCAAATATTTATGCTACTTTGTAAATAAATGCTTCACCTTCTCCTAGAACACTGATTTTTTTCTTATCTCACTACGACAGAATGTAGGTCAGCAACAGAAATTGTAAGGATTCATGTAACAATAAGGATGACCAAAGATATAGAATAGCTTCAGTACGAGTAATGGTTAAACTGAATGATTTTTGATTGAAAGAAAAATTACTGTATAGGCATATGGTAAAGCTTTGCAGAATTGTAGCTACCTGGAGACAGTTGTGGAGGGGCTGGAGAAACCTTTTTACTGTCTCTTACAGGACAAGAATTAGGGTCTAACGCATAAAGTTGTTATGAATCTAATTTAAAACAGAAGGACGTGGTTGATCACACAGTGGGATTGTATATCTTTTGAACTGTTTGCCAAAATATGTTTTATATTCAGAAAAGTAATGTGGACTCAAGCAACTGTAAATATACTTAGAAACATGATGCAAGCAGATAAATTACATCAGCTTCAAGAAATTCAATAAACTGAAAATAGCTGAGGCCAGGAAAGTCAGAGAAAATACAATCTATATTTGCCCTGTACTTGCTTTTCCCTAGTTACTTCCTTTGTCTTTTAGAATCAGGATACTGGGATAATATTATGCTGAAGCCATGGTCTCATGGTTTTCTGTACTTCAATTCTGGTTCAGTATTTATTTATATAGTCTACTTACTGCTTTTATTTTGCAAATAAAAGTAGTTTCTGCATTAGTATATTTTAGTGGTTGCTTTGTTGAAAATGGTTCATTTACACTGGCATTCCTGACAAATGTACCAGAGAACCAAATTTGTCCAAAGAACGTTATTCATGCTGTTAATGAGGCATACGAATAAAAGCCATGTAGTTATATACTGGAAAATACTGGATGAACTTTGCCATTAGATTTACTAAACTTACATGCAAAATTGCATTTAATAATTATTGTGTAAGAGTTTCTATGTGCAGTTGTTTCTTCCAGGTTTATACTGACTTTGCTCTGTTTAGAAGCCGTAGTAAAGGTGTGGTACTGTAGGATAAAGCACAGAATTGCTTTAAACCTTTAGTCAGAATGTATCAAGAGACATGATCTGAGAAAAAAATTATCTGAAAGCAACACAAAAGTTAACTTTGTTGCATGTCATATTCTATGGAAGGGAAAAAGGAACTTGTTAGTATTCATTAAACAATAATTTCAGACTACTAGCAGAGTAGGCATCAGACTTCATATTGTTATCAATGTTATGCAACTACCACACCAAAAAACCTAATTATAAAACCTTAAACTGGCTTTCATTATTAAATAAGCTTTTACTTCAGGGTAATTTGTACAAAACAAGATGCATACAGTGACAAGGAACTTTAATATTCATTTACCTGGCAGAAAAACTGAAGAAAAAAAAAATAAAATTAGTGACCTGAAGGCATACTGCTGACCTAATCTGTGGTGTTTAAAGACTTTTTCCTTTATCAGGCTTTTACTTCAGCATAGGTCTCTAACTCTGGATGTAAAAATACAGCAAAGTAAAAAGAACAATAAAAAAAATCCCTCTAAAATTACCATTTTCTGAAGTAATAAACCAAGAAATTACCTTCACTGGAAAACAGGACAAACAAAAAAAACCCGAACATGATTCTAGGGACATCACACGTGCACGTTTCATTTGGAAAAACAGGTGAATAACTACAAACCTGGCTTAGATTTTTTAGAAGAATGTAAACCTACAGGCTTTTTGCCAGGAAGACAACAACAAAACAGAACAAAACACCTCTCAACAAACCAAACTACTACAACAGCAAAACTATTTTATTTGAACCCCCCTATATGATTGAGTCTAGCAAACAGTTTTTGTCAAGAAAAAAAAGGACAAATATTGATGCCCAAACATAGTCCTCCCCCACTCCGCAGGGGTCATTATGCGTTATTTGCATTTTAACAGTTTGAGAAACTTCCTTCTTTTGTAACACTGAGGTGATAAAGATCACCAGACTATTCTCAATGTAATCATTAGTAGACTTCTTTGTTTTCGGATGAGTCCTAATTTAGACCTCAGGTAAACAGATACATCTTGTTTTTTCCAAAAAATCAAGGTGTTCGTTACTTACTTCATCTAGTATTTAACAAAGATTACCAGTATGAGGTAAAATCCTAAATGAAGATAAATCAGTTCATAATTTCAACATGAATTTGAAGATCAGGCTTGACATTTGCTGCAGCACAAACTGCTATGGCAAATTATTAATGTGTGAAAGCTACAAATTACCTGTCTTTATTAGGAATTTAATAGGCATTTGTTACCATAGTTGAAGACACACTCAGTTTCCTAGTAAAGGCGCATTCTCCATGAAAGTGGCTTCTATGCTTGGAAAAGATTTTGCTAGCTGCAGGCAGACAAGTAAGTAAGCAAGCAAGCAGACTCAAACACACAGAGTTTACAATCATTTGGATTGCTTGCCTGCTTTAAGTTAAGCAGCAGCTAAATGCTTTGTGGCTCACAGACTATATTTTGGAATTTGTGACCCTTCCCTCTTCTGCTGTCAAGACCCTTATGAAGATGGTGTTATGCAGACCTTTAAAGATTTTGCTTAGAAAGCTACGTACAGTAGGGTTTTGTTTAATTTATCTAGCTAATATTTGTATTTTTAACAGGAAGTTGCTTATTGTCGTTTGTTTTAGTGGGTTTTTTTGTTCATTTGCATGAGATTGTGTTCATGTAGTAGAAAGTTTGTGGAACCTGAAGGACAAACAATAATGGTGCTAAAGGGCAGAAAAACAACACAGCTGAGATTGTTATGAAAAAGTGACAGGAACTACTATCTAAAGAAAACTGGTGGGTTTTACTTGTTTTCCAGAAAGTTAACTGAAAATAAATTTAGCAAATGGCAAGATTCCAAATGCTGTAGCTACAACATGACATAATTAATCGTATAATTGTTTTGTGATGGATGACAGATAATGATTCATTTTGCAATAACTGTTTAGTATAATACATTAATTTGTTGTTTGTTTTTTTTTGTTTGTTTGTTTTTTGTTTTTTATGGGAGACTGAAAACAAACAATGTAGGAAAAAATTGTCTTACCAAGCCAGTTGTGACTGTGAGAAAGCAGGAGTTATAGGAATGGATTGAGGATCTGGGAAGTACTTCTCTTGAAGTTAAAACAGATAATCTTAACAGAAATTGTTAATCTAATTGCACCTTTTGTATGTCAATCATGTAGTGGTAATTTAAAGAACCTAATGTATGTGGTATTGCTTACGTTCATGTATAAGCATACATAAGCTTACATAGATGTATTTAAACAATACAATTCAAAATAATTAGGAAATATTTAGCCATTTGTTTTCTTACCTTGTCTCATGAGTATCACTAATTCAACAAATTAATACAAAATACAAATTGATAAAAATTGTAGCTCAAGAATTAACCTATTCAATGAAATTAACACCAACTATTAATTACAAAACATCTTATAGTCTTAAGTTTATCTAAACTAATTTCTTTTTCCTTCCTTTTTTCTTGCAGACTGTGTTTTGAACCAGTGGTTCATAACAGAATAGCAGAAGGTCAGTCTGTAATCAGTTATCTAATTATGCTTAAGATTCATGCTAATTATAACATCTAGCATGACAGACCATATTTCCCAATTAGAAGATTTTGATGTAGGTGTTCTGAAGAATCTCACATTTCCAAGTTAATAACTGTAGTGAACACGAGGCATAGTTTACATTGCTTCTCCAATGTTAAATTCAACATGCGCTGAAGTTAATTTAATTTACTTCTAGAACATCTTGGAGCAATATTTTGACTCCCTATCACTCTGGCAGGATAGAGAGGGCTCTTAACTCTGATCCAAGAAGAAAGACAGTAAGTATAGAATACATGGAGCCCTTAAAGAGATTTTTCTTTTTTTAATCAAAAGCCAGTTGTCAAATATAAACATCTATACAAAGCTGGTAATAGAGAATTTTTTTTTTATACACGTAAAGGAATATTATGAAAACTGAGATGGATGTTTGTATGTATACTCAATTTATGAAAGTTCTTTACTTGAGCAGAAAGCATAATATGCTCAGAGAAGATTACAAAGTAAAGGTTATTTAGTTCTGGTGACAGTAAGGCATCTGGGTCTAAAGACAAGCTGCTTGACCTGCTCTGACTTGTTGTGTAGGGTGCAACGAGTTATTAGTAAGATCTCTAGCTTATCTCAATTTCCCTCTCAGTAACATCTGAGTAGCAACAACCACCCAGCTTCACATTAGTTCTCGGAGGATGTTTGTACAACATGGTGTGGTGTATAGAATCCAACTTTATGTTCTCACTGGTGTTCCACTCAGATGAGTAAGTAAAATGACTGCTCTGGCTTTACACAAAGCAGAATCAAGTCATAAAATGTGGCAGATAATGTTTTTGTCATTGTGCATTTCACTTGACAGCTGCCATATATATTTGTTTGCAATGAAATACCAGCTTAAATCAGTGTGGAATAAATCTTGCTCTTGGATGTTTTTTTATCTAACTGATCTACCTACTGGGCCTAGTGAAAAAAAAGAGAAACTTGTGAGTGAAATCTCCAACAGTAATTGTCCAAGTGGTACAGTTTTATTATGATAACTCTACACATTGTGACGCAGGTCTTTTGCAGGAAAGTGAGGACTAAATTCAGGATTAGTTATGCAAATTTATCTGATGCTTGTCTAAATATTTTCACTGTGCTACTGTCCTAGGTTCAGTTCAGTGTGTGCAACAATGCTTTAAATTAACTTGACTCTGAATTTCTCTTTGGCTTCCTTGAAAGTACAAGACTATATGTTATTTTAAGAATTGAAAATGAAAGGATTTATTTAAAAAATTGAGGTTATCTACAATTTTTGGTTGCACTTTTTTTTTTTTGATAAAAAATCCAAACCCGCTACTTGCCTTCCTGTGATTCTCCAATAAATATGGCTTTTCAATATGGGAAACTATGTTTATGTTCACCTACCTGTTCAAGGTTGTAAAATGCAGAGTAATTATCTGCTAAGGGTCATATATCACACTGGGGTACAGCCAATGTTATCAAATCCTGTACACAGAGACTTTAAAAATCTAGATCATATGACACCTAGTGCTTTCATTTAGTTTGTATAATGGCTAAACACTAACTTGTGAGAATGAACCACCTTGGAATCTCTGGAGAGAGAAGTGAATTGAATGTGACCTTGCATATAGGACGAAACCTCATCCATGCAATTTGCCTAGCAATTTATATAGTTAAAAGTGTATGGGACCTGACTGCTAATAGTATTGGTTTGTTTGTTTGCTAGCTCTGTTTATGCCTCAGTTTGTTTTTTAATTAGAAATATAGAAGAATTTCCTGCTTTTAATGATGTATTTCAGAAAGGACTTACAATGCTTTTTTGGCTAGTTTGTGATTATATAAATGAGCCAAAGGGAAAAAAATGTGATACTGAGATATTATGTTTCAGAGCTTTTATCTAAGACCTGATGTGATTTCCATAGCTTTTTCAGTAGCAATAACACTACTGAATCAAAACCAAGGCAGTGTGGAAGCTGTATATGTTTTGGAAGTTTCAGAGATGATAAGATTGAAAACTAGCATGTGTCCAGTAAATTCAGGCATCAGTGACCTTACTGCCACAGTGAGTGGACTTTTTTTTGGTTTATGTTCTTATATGCTGTTTCTCAATATACAGAGATAAACCATATGTGTTTGAGAGGCCAGCATTGGATTAAGGAAACAACCACAGAAAAGGGTGAAGTGTTATGAGAAACAAGTGCTTTTCCATTGCAATATTTTACTTAGTTCTGTCTTATAAAACAAGAGCTGTCTTCATGGCCAGGAAGTTTTTAGGAATACAAAGTCACCATAGACAAAAAAAAAATCCCCATTGTGTGATATATTTTGAGGTGAAAACACGCTTTGAAATGCAGAAAAGATTGCACAGAAAATCATGTTGGATTTTTAGCATAAGATACCACACAGTCGTTATTTAGATAATATGTGACTAGTGGTGTGCACTGCAGATATTAGCAATGATATGTAGCAATATGAGCTTCCCATGCACTTGATACTGAAGCACATAGACAGGATCTCTGGAGAATTTATATTGTAATTGCTAGCACCATCTGGAGAATGTACAATATGTCTCTGATGCAATTTTACCCAAGCAACCTAGAATTTTTATAGGTACATGGAAATGTGACAATTGTGCTGAGTCTGATTTGATTTTATTTTAAGGCAATTTGATCCTCTTGACTTACAAATGTTTATGTAAAAAATGACCTGAGATACTTGAAAAATATTTGTTGTACTTTAGGGTTTTTTATGTGTATTAATGCTGAGCAACAAAATAACCCCCCCATGTATTACCATGAAAACAATCAGTTCTTAAGAAATTCCTGGTCTCGTAATCAGTAATAACTCCTGAATTCAAATCAAAAGTATTTTTTATGCAATGCATAGCTGAATCTTGAAATTTCATCCTACAGATGTTGTAGATACCAAAATTTTTATTTACTCCCAAGGAAACTTGATCAAGTTCACAGGATAGAACTCCAGTATGGGTTTCTAAGTATGCATTACCTATGCATATTTTCCTATAGCTTGGAAATACCTGCAGATGCTGGTAATCAGAAATACTCACAGAAAGTATGTTATGTGCTTTTCCTGTTCTTACCCCTTTTCTAGGTATGTAATATCATCTCTTTTCACAGAGAGACTATTGGACTACATGGACTTTTGGTTTAAGGTAGTGTCGTGGTTTAAGACCCCCACCCACGCAGTTTTCTCACTCACTCACTCCCCTCTCTTTCTTCCCCCAGTCCCAGGG
>JARCZZ010043358.1:55327-75159 GCA_030323915.1 Brotogeris chrysoptera | reverse complement strand
GCATTCTTTTAATTCTCCTCCCCATCCCCCCAGGACTGGGGGAAGAAAGAGAGGGGAGTGAGTGAGAAAACTGCGTGTGGGGGTAGAGACTTAAGCCACGACAAATTATAATGGGTTTTGTTCATAATCCTTCAGGTTGCATACCTAACAGCAGAGGGGATAATTTCTATAGCTGTGCACGTTAAATCCTGTATTTGTATTGCAAACCCAGGTTTGTGAAGTGCAAATACATTTGTTTTTCACAAGAACCCTGCTATTAGTGCTGGACGTTCACTTACTGAACTGAAAGTTCAAATACAAAAACATTAATACTTGACAGCCTTATTTTTAAGTGGTAATTAGTTTATGAAAGTTTTGGTAGCATCTTGTTTTAAAAATTTTAAACTGCTTTATCAAAGAAAACAGTGTACTTAGACAAGTTTGTTTTATATATTCTGATTTTATTATTTTTCCTGTGTTTAGACATGCTTTTTGTGACAAAGCAAAGGCACTTAAAGGCACTGGGAACTTAAAGTCTTAAGAAAATGATTTTTTTTCTCTCTTCTTAATAGCTGCATCCCAGGGAAGATGCCTGTATGCCGAATGCCAACTATGGTGTTCTTTTAATAGAGTTTTTTGAATTATATGGACGTCACTTCAATTATCTGAAGACTGGAATCCGGATAAAGGATGGAGGCTCCTACGTCGCCAAGGATGAAGTGCAGAAAAGCATGCTGGATGGCTACAGGCCGTCAATGCTGTATATTGAAGATCCATTACAGCCAGGTATCCTTATAAACCAACACAACATACTAATTAAAAATCAGGGGAATGTTTAATCCAGAGGAGTTAAAAGAATAGTAGATTGACCACCAAAAACCAAACAGAAACACCTCATTCATGTCTTTAAACACGAAATGGACACAGAAAATGACAATGTTCTTTAAGACATGTTCCTAGTAAGTGTTACAGTGTCACCCCAGAGAGTGCCTGTGCTGCAGTCAGTGCTACATAAATGCATAGTGGCTTTATTCTGTACTGTTATCTTTACGTTAAGGTTGATTGTTGGCTTCAGTGGGGTAGCTTCTGGAATGGTGAGTCAAGTGCTGTTCAGAGAAGAGAGTTAACATATTTCTGATCTAGAAAAATGTCATCCCAGACAGTCCTGTTAAATGTGTAATATAAGCAGTGCAGGATTTTATGGTTGCTTATTCTTTTACTAATGTATTGCACTTTCACCCAGAGAATTGCCATTTTGAACCTCTGTGCATGTAAATTTCTATAGATCTTTTAAGTTCTTTCAAATAGTTATGCTCTACTAATCCTATTCTACAAGAGGTAACCGCAGTGAGTTGGGACTTAAGGGCAATTTGTCTCCTGTCTGAAAGGAGATAACCACGGTTTCAGTCTTACTTTTTTATTTAATTCTATTCTTACTTTAAGGTAATGATGTTGGGAGGAGCTCCTATGGTGCCATGCAAGTGAAACAGGCTTTTGATTATGCCTATGTTGTTTTGAGCCATGCAGTTTCCCCAATAGCTAAATATTATCCTAACAACGAAACGGAAAGGTAAATTTTATGAGTCTAAATCTCAGTTGTTAATTGCTTGTATTTCTGTGTGTCTAAAAAATGTGTTGATGGTTTTGGGTTTGTTTGGTTTTTTTCCTTGTTTACAGTATTTTAGGTAGAATAATTAGAGTAACGCAAGAGGTGGCCACATACAGAGACTGGATATCAAAGCAGTGGGGAATACAAAGTAGGACAGAGTCTTCATGTAACGGTGAGTTTTGACTAAGCATGGCTGAAAGTGGGAAGCTTCCTGCATGCTTTGACCAGATTCTGTTGTTGCTTTTGCCTCATATAAGGGAAATGGCATGCATCTTAATATGAATACACTTTTTTGCTTTTCATTTTGTTCTGATCCAGAAGATGTAGATTTATACAAGAGTAGAAGGGCCATGCCGCGTCTATCTTTATGCTGCTGCAGTAGATGTGGCCAGCATAGAGGTCTGTAAAGATTGCTGGGCTTGCAAAAGGAGACTTCTGAAAAACTTCCAGTTCAAATTACGCATCATTACTGTGACAGTTCCTTTGTCCTTTAGAGGTAGACAGGGTTTTTAAGACATACTGGGAACACTAGTTTAAATCTAAATCTTTACCCTCTGTTATTCTTTTTTTAATTTTAAAGCTTAACATACTGTATGTGTATGGAAACAATACTTCAACCAGGATTGGCCACATAAATGGAATCAGTCTTCTAAACAGAAAAATCCTGAAATATCTGTCATGATTCTTGTTACTAACAAATGGAAACACAGGAAGTCTAGCTGAAGGACTTGCTGATAATGTCCTTTTAAATCATTTGTATTTTCATTGCCCATCTTCTCATTTCACCAGCCAGTTGTCAGCCTCTTTCAGTGTAGGTGTATTAGCTGTCTGGAAGTTTTCAAATTAAAATGAATGCTAATACTCTCCAGTTAATTTTAGAATGTTGCCTTCTAGAAGTGTTCTCTTGTTAGGGGTTAAGAAGAGAAGACGATGCAACTACCAAGTCGTTAGGATGGGATTCTGTTTGTTTTTAAAGCTTTTGTTACTGATTTCGTCACTGTCCTTGTAAAATTGAATATGCTTCTGGACCCACTGGTGTTTTATCAGTTTGCAGACCCTTGTGGCACTGCTGCACAACTTGGTCATGGCAGACAACCCTTGTTCAGTCCCACAAGCTGCAGAGTAATGCTTGGCTACCTGATGTGATCTATGCCTTAACCTCTGTATGCAAACACAGCTAGTGAGGCAGCGAATGTATGCTGTGTAAATCAGAGGTAACTCCTGGGAGTCTGGTGTGAGATAGAACAGTAAGAAAATAACCCCGTATCGGGAAAATAATGGTGGCAGTTACAGTGATCATCTTGTAGATTTAGTTTAGGTTTAAGTTCTGATCCTTTTTTAAATTAAGGGTAGATGTTAGTGAGATATGAGAGTTCTGTGTCTCATATTTTCAGGGTGGGGTATCATTCAAAGCAGTCAGACTTATTTGAAGTTCTTATGATCCTAGCTGCTCCAGTAGAAATAAAATGGGAGCTGCTGAGTATTGGGCTCATAAGAATGGAATTTAAACATAGCTATTTGAGTGCTGTTGAAGTGTGTTGTGGGTCAATCTCATTAGCAGCACATTTGAACTTTGTTACTACCTTCTTCCATGTCTTAGCTCTCTGATTTCCAGCTTGAACTGTAGGTAGTGCTTGGTGGTTTTCATAGTGCACATGAACGGATCTCGGGAAACCACCACACCTTCTGCGAGTTGTTGGTTTGCTGCATGCAGTATATACACACAAACATGCGTTTGCATGTATTACAAGTATGCATGTGTGAAGATGCCTGTGCATGTCCTGCTGGATATAATAGATTTATAATATCTGAGGGGATATATTTAAAAAAAAAAAGAGAAAAGCGTCATATTTTAGCAGTTATTGTGTGGTGATGCTTCTGTTTTGTTTTTAATAGGCAATGGAGTAACCTTGATAGTAGACACTCAGCAGCTAGACAAATGCAATAATAATGTTGCTGAAGAGAATGAAGCACTGTCAAAACCTAGAAATAAAACTTCAGAAACACTTAGTAAACATTCTTCAAATTCTTCATCAGGTCCTTTATCATCATCATCCTCTACATTGTCCAGCTCTAGTGATGTAGTAAGTACTGGTGGTTTTCTGATTTCACGGGTGTTTTTTTCAGTTTCTTTGGGTCTTGTTTTTTTCCTGATCTGTACTTCCACAGAATACATCTGTAAGTTTTGAATCCTAGTTAGTTATGACATCCAGAATCCTAACTTGCATAAGATGTTACCTCCTATGCAGTTTCTACAGTAAGTTGCAGTGTGTCTTTGACACAACACACAGAAAGTGAATACAGTATGTACAGAGTTACATAGCCCTCTTTCTCTGGGAAAACTGTGTTTAAAAAAACATGGCTGGTAGTCCTAAACCGTATGCTGAAAAAAAAAAAAAAAAAAAAACAAAACCTTCAAAGTGTTCGGTAATTCTGTTTCTCAAAAAAAAAAAAAAAAAAAAGGGAAAGAAAAAGCTAAATCCTAAAATCAGAATCATGCAGCAATACGTTTTTAAATCTGTCCTTTTTACTCTATAAGAATTCTGGATTGAAAGAATTTTAATTTATAATAAACACATTTAAATTTTGTCTACTGCTAGCTTTATTTTTATGGGAAAACTCAGTAAGATAAAAACTCACTTAAAAAACCTCACTAATACTTTACATTTTCCTGAAGGATTCTGATGGGACACCTTGCAAAACCTCTAAACAGCTGAGTTGTCGTCAGTCGGCCACAAACAGAGTGGGGTCACAAGAAGTGTCGCTGGAATCCTCCCAGTCAAGTGGGAAACCCCAAAATAGCCAAACAGCTAATGCTTCCAGCAACATGAACAAATCTCAGGTTTGTGAAACCTTTGGAAACAACTACATAAATCATTTGAACAGTACATGTCCTTCATGGAAGAGTAGCTTGTTCTTGAAAGGAAACACTTCGTTTTTCACCTCCCCATCACCCTGTTTTAAAAGCTTTGAGCACTGATTATATCTAAAGTCACCTGGTTCTCCCTTTAGCTTACACCGAGGAGTTTGCAACAATGACTTTCCCAGATTGACTTTATTTTGGGAAACCTGGAGTTGCCAGCAGTATACAGCTGTGCTGTACCCATTTCTTTTTGTGCAGAAAGCACATCAGTCCAGTCTTGACTGCAGAATTTGAAAACTAAAGAGACTTGCCTACACTTAGTGGAAAAACAGAAAAATCATGTGTTACAAACCATGACTGGCAGCTGTTAGCTGTTGGTACTTGCTGAACTCTCTTTCATTAAGGGAGATGAAGATTGCTTGCTGTTATACAAAATTCCCTCTTGTTTGCCCCTAAAGACAAATATCTTTACAATGAGAGCTACCAGAGCTTATGCATTTAAGGGATTTCTCATTTTGAGGAATTACAAGTCAGTAACCTAGAAATAACATATGCCTCTACATAGAATGTACTTTGGATATATGGAGTTCAAATTTTTATACTTTTTTCAATATTTAGGACTTCTTTAATACATGGAACATAGTCTGGGTCTGGAATATGGCTTCTGAAAAGTAATGCTGGAAGCTTTCCTCCTACTTGCTGACAGTCTATCTCTAGCTAGTTACCAAGTTTACAAACTGGCCTTGGATATATCATGAACGTGTGTGTGAATACGCAGAGCTAATTCTGGTGCTGGAATGTGAAAATGCACAATCGGAGATACTCTACATGTGTAAAAAGATGTGGTATAAAGTTAGTCCTGGCCTTAAAAGAGTCTTGTCTTAATTTTGCACAGAAGAGATTTCAGCACTTTTCCTCTGTCACCTTGGATTGTGGTTTTCTACTTTTGTAAAACACTTTTTGGATAGTTGCAAAATGGGAGCTGTAAAACAATTCTGTCCTTTTCACAATTCATAGTGCTCTACTCTCTCCTCTCTTGAAATGCACAGTGTTGGGTCTGGGGATGAGCATCTGTTTTCAGCCACTAAAGTGAAAGATTCATGGTACTGTGCTGCTGTCTAAGCAATGGCCTGGCTTCTTTTGCTGTATGAGTTGTTTCAAGTGTAATGCTTTCATGAGTTAAAGTCCTTGTTAACCCAAAATGGAGTTGTGTAGTTGCCACGCTTTATTTCCTTTTAGCACTGATTTACTGTGTTCTCTTTCTTTCACAGCATGGATCTGCACGGTTGTTTCGCTCTTCTAACAAAGGCTTCCAAGGTCCAACAAACTCAAGCCACAGTAGCTCAGCCACAAACAAACAACATCAAAGCAGCAAATCACACCATCCGTTCTTCCACGGCAAAAAGAGGAAACACAAGAGGGATGCGGCCCTTTCAGACCTTTGTAGATAGTTGCCTATTTTATGACTGTTCTTCTGTGTGCAATGATCTCATGCTACAGGATAGTTTGATAGTGACTCCTTGAATCTTTTCCGGAGCTTCAGACTGTTCAGACATTGATTAGCAACTGCATTTTTTTTTCCCAGCTCGCCACGGAACGGATCATGAAGATTGATCACTGCAAAAAATGTCAAAAAACCAAAAACAAACAAAAAAAAAAGAAAAAAAAAAGAAAAAAAGAAAAACATAAAAAACAAGAGGAAAAGGCTGCTCATTTGATAAGTCATATGCTACAACAGGGTCATTTAGGATATAAAAGCTTGAATGTTAAATAAATGTATTTCCCATCAGCTCATGCTGACCTGTAGAAGTAGTACTCAGTGTGTCTAGGGGATCGTAACAAACAAATAAAAAACAAAAAAAACAGGGGAAAAAAAAAAGGCAAAAAAACTTATTTTGAGGGAAACCCAGCCTTTAAAAGTGAAAGTAATTTGTGCATGATTTTTTAATTATTTTTGCATATACTTACCATTTCATTGTGTTTATGTAGATGACCATATAGAAAAACTGACATTTGTAATAGTGGATTTGTTAATACTTTTTACATAACATTACTGTTTAAATTGTAAACATGATTTTTTCTCAGGATTATCTTGGAAAATAATCTGAACTGTCATTTTAACATCCTTATAAGGAGACATTACTAGTTTTATTGCTCAGAATTTCTTTTCTTGCCATTTAAAAGATTTAATAGAATATTTGATCTGCGAAAGCTGTTTCTCTGCAAGAAAGGCTGATGGTGGCAAATGAAGTTCTTCATTTGCATAAAGTGCACATGTACTTTGTGTAGACACTGAGCTTGTCATCTCGGAGAAGTAACCTTCACTTTGTTTTCTAGAGTGCCATCATTTCAGGCAATGGGATTTTATGGTTGCATCCTTCTCTTCCTCCGTTCAGTGATCTCTCTCCAGCCCTTTCATTTTTTTAAGAAATATAAAGCCCCTTTGGGGGGAGGGGTTGTTTGGTTGTTGATGATGATTGGTTTATATAATTTCTGTTTGTTTGTTTAAGAAAAGACCCTACAAACGACAGAACTAGATTTGTTACAGAGGTGTGCATTCCTGGGCTGCTTTAATCCCGTGCCTCTTTGTTTGTGCCTTCCCTCCCCCTTCCAGATCTGGGTTTTTTTGTCTTTCATATTTTTTGCTAATTCCTGTAGGAGATGATAACTGTTGAAGCTTTAAGTAAATTTCACAATTAAAGTATTTTTTTCTCACTCCCCTCTTAGGCATTTTTATATTTGCACTTAATTATTTAAAAAGCCAAAATGATTTCAAATAATAAAGTATATTTTGTACTGCCTTAAAGACCCAAACTTTTTGTATCTCGTAGTAGTTATTGTTGAGCTAGGTATCGTTTAATTTCGATTCTGTGTTTGTCCAGTTCAGTTGCATTACACATCTAGGTTGCAGTAACTGATGCCATGAATGCGAATTAAATGTGTAATTACCCTCACACACAGGCATAGCCTGGGTCAGGAGCTGGGACACTTTAGTGCAGAGAAAGTTAAGTGGCATTTACTTTTACATAATTCTTTACAGAGGAAGGTCTGCAGTTGGCATGCATGGCTGTATTTAATGCAGCTGTTCTGGAGATGATGCTTTCATGAAACGTACTATTAGCTTTTAGAAACTTTTCTTGATACACATTTACAGAATACTACAGACCAACCTGACCTTTAATGGGCACTAATGAGTGCAGTGATCTTAAAGTAAATTATTGCTAAAATAAGACCAGAACTGATGTCATCACTTAAATTAATAAACATTTTCAATGTGTTACAGTGTTTTACTTCAAAAAGGAAAATTCAAAGAAAATAAGAAAGTCATAACATTTGCTCAGACACTAAGCTTAAGTGATGTTAATTTGAGAATGGTTGGTTTTTTTTCTTTTAATCTTTAGATTCATACTTTAATTTGATCAGATAGTTTTATCCACCAGATATTGAGCTTTTGTTTTGTAGCAACTAGTAAAAGTTGTACCACATTACACGTAATCATAGTATTTATTTTGGTTTAGATTCTTGTGAATGTGTAGACCTATGTTCACCACTTAGGGAACAATTATTTATAAGTTATATTAATCCAGTATTGTTAGCTGCTATTAGCAAAACTGTTCCAAAACTTAATACTTGCAAAGATCTGTATTGCATTTACCACACTGAGTGTTTTAGAAGAATCACCCTCGTCGTTGAAAGCAAATGTGCTCTTAGGGTGCAGATATTAGTGTTCCAATAAGCATGTGATAATTTTAAGGTGGTGGTAGCGGGAAGATAATCTTGATTCCATTGGGAATCTTAGGTTTGCCTCAATTTATGGTTTTCATAAATGTAATGGAAAATAGCTTTTCCTGGACTGCTCAAGTTTCTTTTTGGTAAACAGTATCTTTCTAAAAGAAAAAAAAAATCTAAAGGGGAAAAAAAAAAGGCATGAAGGAAAAATTGAGGTATTTTACATTGCCTCAAGTGACCAGCATTGTATTCATAAAATACTGTATATCTTGCACATCTTTATTTAAACAGAACAGTTGAACTGTTCATTTTTCAATCTGAAGTAAAATACTTTCAAGACCTTTTAGTTTGCCTGCTCATTTGTCTTGTACATTTCATCTCTGTATTTGACTCAAGTCTAATTCCTTTTTGAGCTTCAATACTTTTGTGAAGATTTTGTGAATATATGAAAAATAAATGTTTAATCTAACTACTGCAGTTTATCACCATTCTTGATACTTAACCTGTTTTTCTTTCACAGCACTGTGTGTGGAAAGAGCAGGCTACACTTGTAGTCTTGTCACTGGTAGTCTACCAAACACTGTCTGAAATAGGTAAATAAGCTTACATCTTTATATATCTTGCTTTTTGACATCAGTTTGATTTATTAAAGGGTTTTTTTCCTTAAATAATAGTTAAATGGTGTTTATAGTTAAAAGATGTATATTATTATTTTTTTTTTGTCAGTCTTCTACCTTGTGGCAGAAAAGAAGCTGAAATGAAAGGAAGTCTTCCTGTTTGTGAGACGTGACATGATTCTGTTTACTAACCTCCATTTTCTGTGCAGCTTCCTCAGAACTTACAGTTCATATTTTGAATGTTTGTAATAAACTTGTTTTCGTATAAGTTAATCCTTAGAGAAGTCCAATGGCTGGTGGCAACTCTCTTGTGTACTTGTAAAATGGGAAAGGTTCATTTTGAATCTGGAGTCATCATGACTGCTTCCTAAATATAACATGAGCAACTGGCTGGAAAGTAGTGTCATCTTGAAAATGTATTGCAAATAAATACAAGCCAGCCACTCAACATCTTGATGGATGTTAAAATTCATGGTAGATGTTAAAACTGAATGTATGACTCCAACTTTATTTCCTGAAGAGTAAAAACTATAGGAGATTACAAAGTATGTACTTATTCAAGAAGGGAATATATTTACCTATATAGGGCCTGTAACAAGAAAGAACATTTAGTTAGTGTTGAAGTGAAAAACATAGTGATTATTTATTCTGCTGACTCCTAGAACTTGATTCTTTTGCTTAACGATGCAAAAAAGCTTTTAAAGAATCAAGTCTACCATGTCTTGAAACTGTCTTGAAAAGTGCAGAATTTGAGAGCTTAGTTTTCTAGCTAATTTGTAGTGTTTCCACAAGTTTTCCTCAAAAATGTTTTCCAGGTGCAGTTACTTAAATGTAAATGTGTCTTGCCTGTATTTCCATGAGTCATTTACCATCCGTTGACATATACATATTCATGGTTTCATGTATAGGTTGAAAACAGCTTTGCAGTTCTCATGGTGTGTAATTACCTCATGGTTGTAGGTTTTCCTGTGTCAAAGTTACTTGCTCTTCCCCATAGTAATTTGCTCTGAGCCTAATTAATTTTCAAAGGTTGTTTATTAGGATGTTAGAGGTGATCCCAGAGGTCTCACCCAATACCAAGACTCCTTTGCAAGTTACTTAATGGACAGTGCTCTGAGTAACACAAGAATTAAAATTCAAATTGCCTTAATTAGTCTTTACAAACCCAAAGTTTGTGTCAGGTATGTACTTGAAAAGGAAATAGGAATACAAGAGGCAGAAGGTGGCTGTTACTCATGCATTTGAGCATGGTAGTGCTAGACCAAATCAATCTTCGTTTTGATTACTCTGAAATTCAGATCAGTCAGTTTTGAACAGCTTTGATTTTAATTCTTGGTCTGTTTACTGATTTCTTCACTATGACCATTTTACCAATTTGTGGACTCCAAGAACTTTTAACAGAAGTTCAGTGCCTTTGGCAGACACGTTGACTGTACAATTCAGTAGGCCTCTCTTGGCAGTAGCCAGCTTAAAAACTGCTTATTCTCATTTGCTTGTTCCTGTAGCAGTGCAACCAGTAGGAAACTTGGATATGTATGAAATGGGGGGGAAGAAGGAATGTGAATCTTTTTGTTGTTGTTGTAAATTAATTGGTTAAAGCTGATGGGATCCTGAAAATCACTTGCGTACACAAGTAAGGAAGGGAAGATGAAATCCGAGAGATCTTCCACATAAAAGCCCTATGGAGGAACACCGTCTTTCTGCTTTCCAGGGTGGACAAACAATGAGGTGATGCAGGTCATATGATGAGCCAGCTTGCTCTGACATTACTTCTTATCAGATACGGAATGACCAGAGCAGTGAGTCTGTATCAAAGTATGTGAAGGTTTCTACATTCTGCACCAGGTTTAAAAAGCAGTTGTTCATAGGCAATTAAGAGTGATTCTGGTATGTCTTTTTTCTGCTCTCTCCTGCTATGAGTTCTTCAGAAGATGTTATTTCAACCCTTGATGGCTCTTCATATCTTAAGCTTGATGAATGGAGTCTTCTGATCCTTTTTTAACTCTGAGGCTGACCTGTATTTTCTGTGGCCCAGAGATCTGATGGCAAGTATGTCATTTATCAAATCTAGGCCAAAGGGCTATAGTGAAGCAGAAAAAGGATGGAGATTGGTAACACTTAGAAAAGAATATTTTCTGCCACTACAGTTAAAACATAATCCTCACGATCTGAGTTGGTTGAAGTAAAAATATGGCCCTATAGCCCCCATACAGCCATATTTGAAGCTAGTTTCTGTGCAAATCAGTGTGATGTTTGGATGCTGGGCTGATTTTTTTAATTTCCCCCCCTCTCGCCCCCTCCCCACCCCCCACAAAGTCCTTCTGTATAATGAAATACTCATTTCCCATAGTACAAAACACCTGAGGAAGAAAACACTTGGCTGTGAATACAAGAGCTAGCTTGTAAGGAATGCTTTTGTGTGGTGGTAGAGGAAGTCTGAGGAGCCCTGTGTGCAGAGTGGTGAATGTTTTGCTTGTTCAGAAAGAAAAGAAATGCTCTCATACAGGTAAATAAAACTATTTTTGCTTATGTATGAAGCAATATTTGACTCTTGAGCTGAAATATCATTAAGCAATCAAGTGCTTCTGAATAGCTATTAGAGAAAGTAATCTGTGCTCTCAGTTGCATTTTTCCAGGTCTAAAGTTCATTTACTGAACCAGATTTGGTGACACTGAAATCTGAAAATAAACCTGGTTCAAATTGCTTGTTTATGCCACCTGGCAATGTAACACAACAGTATCTGTTCTCAACTTAAAGCTCCCGTTTCTGAAAAACCCCAAACAAATCCACCTTGCTGGTGTGTATACTACAGATTGTAGCACCAGGAGTACGATGACACGTTTTTCTTACAAAAACAGTATAATGTGGTTGAAGTGAAATACTCATTAATAGTTGCTGTTTGCATTTTCCTCCTCATGTAGCCTATTTCCAAAGAAAACTGATGTTCATTCTTAGACTAAGTAAGGGACTGACTAAAGCTGTGTTGGTTTTTTTTTTTTCCACTTTCCACTTCACTGTAGTGGGTCTTGACTCAAACTCCCTTGTGGTTGCCTGGTAATCAGTAACTGTTGAAAAGACTGTTCTCAGTCAGAAAAATCAATGGCCCACCCAACAGCAGCTATAAATCTTTCATATTGTCTTCCTTCAGTGCTAGTGTGTTTGCTTTTTCTTCTCAAAGTTTTTTGACAGTGCAAGGGAGGAATAACTTGTACAGTGTTTTCTGTAAGATCTTTATTCACCCCAAAGTGTGTCTTACTTAGTCTGTGTTTTGATACCAACTTTTATCCATCAAGGTAATGTAATAAAGCAATCTAATTGCTGAAAACTTCAAGTTATCTCTGAGCTGGCATGGGTGCCATCTCGTGAATCGCTTTGTGCCAGTGTCGAAGCCACATACTTCCAACTATGAGAAGTAGTTTGAAGCCTCCTGTTTTATAATCTTGTTTGTATGCAGACAAGAGCACCTTCAGGTTGTAGTAACTTAACCAACGCTTCTGAGCTCCTGCCTGTAAGTGTGCATCCTACATCCCACAGTATCCCACTGCTTTGAGGAGTTAGCTGAGGAAACTGAATTTTATTGCCTACAAAAAATATTTAAGCACTATTAGTAGTGTTAAAAGCCAAGGTGGTAAGAGTGGTACCAACTACTAGATCAGGAGCCGGTGCACTGGGTTGTCCTGGCACCTCTGGCTGCGCAGGCAGGCAGCCTTCACCTCTTCCAGCAACTGGGGTCAGAGACCACTGTGGCCAGCTCTTGCTCCCTGGGCCTTCTTACCTACACAAGGTGCTTTACAGAAATGCATTTATCAGCTAAGTACTTCTAAATGCTTCAGAACAAAGTCACATGATGGCCTATGAAAACCAGAACAAACTTCTCGGAGAGTACAGGCAAACACAGAACTTTGGAATCTGGAAGCTGAAGCATTAACATAACTGCTGAAGTTGGATGCCTTCCCTTTTAAGAGTGCTGGTTTGGGAACTTCACCATGCATGGGTAGTCTGATTGAAAAAAACCAACTAAATCAACCCCTAAATCTTCAAATGACATTACTGCACTTCTACTGAATAAAGCAATATTTTAGATTACAGTGGTGATTTTAGAGGAGTATTTTTGAAGTAAAAGCAATAGAGCACAGTAACAAGTCATAAAATAAAGCTAGTTCTATAGTTTCTGTATTGCATACCTTTTTCTAGTTCTCAACACTTAAACAAAAAACCTGTCCCAAAAACCAGTAGTTGTGAACGCTAATTACTGTGCTTGTAATTTGGGGGGGTCTGAATGTTCTGATGATGCTTGGAACAGAAGTCTACAATTAATAAATGACATTTACTTTTCTGATATCATTATTAGCAAGTTATTTATTTTCATTTCTTGTTTTGCATCCTCATCAATGGCTAAATTTTGATACATTTTTCCTACCTTTGTGCCTCATCTGGCATGCACAGGCTGTCACAGCTCTCCTGTAGGCTGAGCTGGTTGCTGCTGTCGGTGAAGACTTAATTTTATGAGCTGTATGGATTATTGTTTAAGCACAGTAAGTACCCTGGTTTTTTATACCATCATGTTAGACGGTAGCTAAGTTTGTCCCAGGTTCTGTAGTCTATCTACCTGGAAGTTTTATCAGAAAAATACCAGTACAGCCCACTACCATGTGAACATGTTAAGGCCTTAGAGAATCTTTATCCTGCAATTAATCACTTCCCAGCTGATTTGAGTTAATAATATGATGTATGAAGAGTGAAGACGGAGTATGAAATCAATTTTGATGTTACTATATCATTAAAATTCTTAGATTTTATTGCAAAGGAGAGAAACCTTCACTGTTGCAAATTTGAGGTTACTTATATGCCTTACTCTTAATAATTACCACTAAAATCCTGGTTCTTTTGAATTTATGGGGCGTTTTCCCACTGATTTTAGTGAGAGCAATTTACTCTTTTTTTCTCTGTATTTTTTCAACCTCTTGATTTCAGAGCTTCAAAGACTTTTAGCTTTTTATAGGCAAAAGCAAATGCATATTATCAGCAGAGCAATTAGAACTATGAAGACATCTTGCTGAGTTCCAGGCCACCTTTTAACAGTTAGTGACTTGTTCTCACTCAAGGTTTGTTTAGGAGACAATTAATCACAGCTACAATGTCAGAAACCCTGCCAACCCAGAGAGTGACTGTGTGCAGGTGGTGGTTTCCTGGAGGGGGGTGCATGAAGGAGAAGGTAGTGCTCGAAGTCCTTCTTCCAGCTCCTGCTGAATGGGGAAGAACTTCCAGTGCCACAGACCCTACCAGGGATGGGTCCCAGTGACTAGAACATGTTTGCCTTCATGAGCTAGATAACCAGTTGTCCACTGTTTGATCTGCTGGGGCAAGACAGACTCTTATAATCTCCTTATCCTATATTTAGTAGCTGTCTGGTGGTAACAGGTTGGCTTTTGATATTGGTCTTGTGAGCAGTTAAATGGCACCATCCACCACTGCTGCAGCAGAGCACTGTGATATCAGAATAGTAAGAAACTAAAGGATTTTTCATCTTGGTCCCACTCAGTTTTTGGGTAGTTGTTATATTGGTTTATTTGAAAATCCCAGCTACTTGGAGAAAAACACATTCCATTTCTCAGCATAAAGAAAATAAAGGGAGGGCTATGTTCTTGCTCTGTATTGTTTCTTTTAAAATCACCATTGCAGTCTAAATAAACTAATCTTTAAGAATTCAGTTACTTCCTTGAGCTTCTTTAATATGAAAAGCTAGATCCTCAGGTAATGTAAATAATTTTTACTCCATTGACTTCAATATAATAGGACTGTGTTGACTTAACCAAATAAAGGTTGTCCACACACTTTGAAAATTGCTTTGTAACAGAATTATATTTTTTTTATTTTTTTATTTTTTTATTATTATAATGAAATCTATGTTGTCTAGTGGAATCTTTAAGAACCTTCTGTTCTAGAATTGTATTCCGATTTATATAAAAGTGTCCTTCACTAATAATATACATGGTATATTTGTTTCTTACTGATTTTTCCAAAGTATTCTTTTCTTTCCAATATGCCCTCCTGGCTACTAACACAAAGATATTGGAAGTGCAAATTGAAAACAGTTAGTTAAATAGTTTCATCATTCACTGTGAAAATAAAACTGTGTGTTCTTTCCTGTGTTCTTTAAATCAATAAGGTCTCCCATTTTGTTACAAACTCCACCTGCAGCGTAAAGGTACCTGACAGGGAAGTGGCCTTCTTTTCATTTATTTTCTTCCCTTGTGCAACTTGCCAATTAACAAAAAGAAACAGTGACCCCTTAGTAAGACCATCTAACAGTTTTCTAGGAAGTCACAGGTCTTCAGAAGACCAGGTCTTCTGTCACTCAGCCTTGTGGAGAATAATTTACTTTACAGAAAAAAATGTTCCACTCTAATACAAGTCAACTTGAGTATGCAGAATGATTTGGAAACAGGTTTTATCTGCTTCAAACAGACTGCAGTAGCCCCTAGCGCAGTCCAAATTGCACCTCCAAGTACAGGTGGAAGGCCTAAGTGTTTATCCAGACACTAATTTTTCGAGGCATACTGTATGTTCTCACTCTGGAGAAAGAGTTTTAAGCATGAGCAGGAGAGCAGCTAGAGATATGTTTCCAATTCTTACTCCAAGGAGTCTAACACAATCTCCTGGCCCTGGCTGCAGAGCTGCAGGCAGTGGGATTAGAATTCCTAAATCCTTCATTTTCTCTAGAAAACGGGCTGCTAGCTTCTCAGTCACATACTTTTTTGGACTGTTTGTACTTACCCTAATTTCTATAATTTAACAGCACCATGAGTTTGCACTGGACTTGAAGTTTTCTTTGGATAAATTACTGTTGTAGAATTAAGTCCCATTGGCTTCCACGAGATCTGGAGTGCTAGAAAATACGATCAGCATTCCAAGTCAGTTAGACTCTTGGACAACTTTTAAAGAAGTAAAAAATAAGACAAGAGGCCTGAATGGCTTTTCATTTCCCTAAAGAAACACGTATAGGATTTATTGCTTTGCTTACAGAAAAGCAGCAAATGATTCCCAAAACTTTGTTAAGTTAATCTGAAGGCCTAGAAATGCAAACTGTAACAGCAGTGAAATTCTACCTTCTCTTTAGTCTGGCTGATGCGGTATGAAACTCCTGCATTTAATAGCATAAACTTAATGGTCTTCAGCAATTGATTCTAATATTGCCCTGTAAATGAGGGTGGTAGCTCAAAATAATTTCATATTACATCCTCCCTAAGCCTGTAGTTCCTAGCACTTTAGGATTGTTCTATTATTAGAGATCTTTGATCTCATAAATTTACAGGAAATAGCAAATATTTTACTGAAGTTATTTGTCTCATTCTCTAAATTGATCAGTGGCAAAAGAGAGTAATGTGAGTGCATATGCACACTGGTAAATAGATGCTAAATCTCATCCAAAACAAAAAAACTGTTCTTGTAAATACTTTCTACTGTAGCGTTCAGTAAAGACAACATTTACTCCTGGCTCTCAATCAGAATAATGAAGCTAGTGAAGAAAAGCAAAAGTTAAGGTTGTCCTGGTCATTGTTTCAGGATATAAGGGACTGCAAAAAGGCAACATGGTAAAGCATGCTTTCCTAAATGCTAACTGCTGCAGTATTGCAGGATATCAAAGGAATTTTTGAAAGGAGTGAATATACTTAAAAGTCTACCTGCTAATTTTAAAAATACTATTTAACATTGTTATGTCACTTAGGATTATATTATGTCTAAAGCACAAAACAGTCTACTGTATATTAATTTTCAAATTATTCCCAAGGATTTAAAAGAATATTTCCTGAGGTTATATTTCTGATTTGCTTTTGTCACATATTTGTTCAGCAACCACCCCCTGGGTCCTAGATGGCTCATTTATAGGAGCCACTGAAAACCTGAATGTTCAAACATTTTTGCAAATAAAATGTTTTAGAAGAAACTGTCATCCCTGTAACTACTGTGAATAGTACAAGCATGCATATACTGACGGCAGATTTGACCCACAATGACTTACTAAGAGGAAAATGTAACCCCCACATGAGAACTAATCTTGAAGATTACTATGCTCTTCCATTTCTGCTTCTTTATAGATATAAATATATAAATAAGGTATAAATATAGATATAAATAGTGGGTTTTCCCTATTTTACAATGATTCATGGCACTGGGTACTATGGCAGTTTGAAGCACACATCTGAACTGTGCAAAACAGATTTCTGTAATGCTGTTTGTAAATGACACTCCAAGCAGGTTTGGTATAAATACCATAGCTAGAAATAATTTAAATAGAAAATTGAAAAATAGTTCAAATTTTATTTCATTATATTTTCATCTGCTAATGTGTGGCATTTTATTTTAACTAAAAATCTAATATTAGTTATGATATACTTAATTCAATCTCTGGGAGGATTAGATTTGTGTGTTTAATACTCTGGTTTTACACATTTGATATGTACATATCATTGTAGAGCTGCTGGACTTTTTCTAAACAAGAGCTTGAAAATAATAATGCTTGCTTGTCTATGAAGAACGCTTTCGCGGAAGACAGAAGCAGATAAAACTAGGAATGCTGCATTCTAATTTGGATAACGTAATTTCAGATGGATGTTTGATAAAGGGCTACATTTTCACAAATCAAACATTTGCAGCTACCACATACACGTAGGAAACTCGTTATAGATCAATCTGTAGGTTCAAAAAGATGGGGTGTTAAAATGACAGATTAAGTGCCACCAGTTTTTCTCACCCAGGACAGAACCTTACATTTAGGCAGTTGAATTAGGCAGGGCTTTCAGCAATGTCGGAGCTCTCCAGCAAGGGGTGGTAGCATCTGCATTGTGAAAAACAGCCCTGACTCTACTTCAGCTGCATGGCAGTAGAGACAAAAATTAGCATCAGAGAAAAAAAAAAAAAAAAGGGAAAGTCTATACGTAGCATGTGCCAATTAAATGGATATTAATCTCCATATTTTGGTTTTTTTCTTTTTATATTCGTTTTCCTAAAACTGTTGTGATAATTACCAGTAGTTTGAGTAATTTGCACAACAGTGTAGATAGAGCACTTGGAGTGTTTTGGAACTGCTACTGTTAAAAATCCCTACAATGTCAGTTGCATTTAATCATGCAGGAATTTTAGATCTTACTCTGGGATAGCAAATATTTGTGGGTATACAGAAATGATGTTAAGCAATCTGTGTACTCGGAAGGTCCACAAAATTTTGATGAAGTAGTAAATGGAGTCCATCTGTTCTGAAACGACTCCATTTATGATCTCAGCAGAACAATGCATTTTCCATTTCCTGCAGTTATTAAATCTTATCTAATCCAACTTTCAGTGAAGACAAGAAATTCTTTTAACAATCATTTTACTGAACGATCCTTTTTCCCTTCTCTAAGAAATAGTCTGAATACCCTATGCACTGCTTCCATCTGAATGCTCCAATAATTTCCTAGTTCTTTTCAGATATACAATGTGCAAAACAGGAATGGCGAGACCTAGGTAACATTAAGAACGTGCTCAGGACTGTGCATGAAAGCGTCGCAGGACAGGGAACAGAGGAGCAGAGTCCAGATCACTTGCTGCCCAGTCCTGTGCCGCAGGTGCATAACTGCTTCTTCCGTGTTCTCCTTATATACTTGTCCCAAAGTGCTGAGACTGGATTGAAATTCCTTTTCAAGTTTCCTATTCCTAACAGCCCAAGAGCATTCTAGTGGCTGGGCAGTCTCAGTGTGTTTCCTATTTGCCCACTATATTCAGACAGGAGCTTAGAGTCAAATGAAGCTGTCATGCTTGTGGTGCCTGCACTGAAGTGCAGCTCCCTCCAAGAGGGTCAACTCAAGCACACGGCTCTGCCTTAGAGTGCGGAAACCACCAGCTGGCTATCGGTGCGCAAACAAAAATAGTTGTATTTAGTTCCTAACCTATGATTGCAGCCATGGTGGGGCAGTGGACAACTAACATGTGGTTGTAGCTGCAGGTAGCCAGCACACACCTGCCTGCCGTGGACTGTGTGTGGTCACTGGTGACTAACTACCCCCAGATAAACTTGATCCAAAACTCCATGGAAACCAGTGTTTCTACTGCCTACAGTGAGTTTTGTGTAGGACTTAAGCGTGGTGGAGCCGGGTTTGGTCTGAGTTAGTGGCCAGACGTTCAAGGCTCAGTACACTGAGGAATCATTGCCGCATCTGGGAAACTCACCCAAAACACACCGGGAGGGTGAAAAAGCACTGAGTAGAAGGAGAGATGGGAATTTGGTGCCATGGGATGGCCTGTTGAGGGTCGGGTCACTCCTCAGCTGATGCAGCTTGCCTTGAGGGAAGGTTGCAGCCATGACGAAAGCACCCGGACAGCAGCTGGGTTTTTAATAGCTGGCTGTAAACCTTTGTATTTCTTAATAAACCTCTTATTTCTTAAACTTATTCCTAAGTTTTTCAGTAAGAAGTTTGTTTCCACAACTTTACAGCGTGGATGCCAATGGTTTGTTACTCTACTTGTGCGAACTGGATGGGGGGATGTGGACACCCTCACAAGCTGTGAGGGGCGGGGTGCTGCATACCCTGCCGGGGGCTCTCCAGCCACAGGGGGAGTACAGCAGAGGGGTTCTCCTTCATGTGTTCCTGCTAAAATCCATCGTCGGAGGCGATACCGGCCGCTCGTGTGCGCGGCTGGGCACCCCGTCGCTCTCGGCCTCCTCTGAGGGGGGGGGCGGCCGCCGTCCCGCCACCCGCCAGGGGGCAGGAGGGGCGCTGCTGCCGCGCGCGTCCCGCCCTCACCGCGCCGGGGAGGCTCCGCGGGCCCCAGAGACACCTCAAGAGGAGGCGGGATTAGTCGGAGCGACCGGCCCCGGCTCTCGGCCCCTGCCCCGGCGGTGCCGCTGCTCTTCCGCGGGCTGCAGGTGAGAGGTGGCTGGGGAAGGGGTCCCGGGGAGGCTGAGGCTCGGGTGTCGCAGCTCGCTGTCGCGGAGTGGGGCGGGGGGGGGGGGGTCCGCGGGTAGTACAACAGCCCAACCGGTCCGAACGGCCG